>OY744605.1:38577107-38807107 GCA_963556255.1 Allolobophora icterica
TTCCTCGTCAAGCTCTGGTTCGGCAAGCTCTTCCTCGTCGAGCTCTTCTTCAGCGAGCTCTTCCTAGAGGCACTGCTGAAGCGACTTTGTTTAACACTGCTGAAGCGACTTGGTTTAACTGCTGGGCAGACCATAGTTTCCTTCTTTATAGAACTCTTTCGATTATCTCCTGGTTTGAACAGCGTTGAAACCAAGCTTCTCTCTGCAGAAAAGCACAACGTTGCCACTTGAAGTCGTTCGGAGATAAGATCGTGGCATCTGCATAAAACAGTTAAGTTATCTAACTAACCATATAGCCTTAAGTCAGAGTTTTTCAAACTGTGGTCCGCGGACCAAGAGGGGTCCGCGAAGGATATGGCGGGGGTCCGCGAGAGCGTTTTGAAAATATTCATTAATGATTAAAACTGTATGGTTTTAGCATCAACAGCCTTGTTTTTTAAAATATTATTCATACATGTAGCCCAACTGTATGATCCATACGGCTCCGATTGGGTTCTTTAGTTATTCTTGGCGTTCTACAGTGACGTAGCCTAAATAAGAAATAAGGTCACGTTACATTCCTAGTCTAATAAAATGTGTGTGTGTTTTAATAAAATCTAATTAATAATTTCTGCTTATCAGCTGTTAATCATTTCTGCACCCAAGGTAAGCGCGATGCATTTGTAAATATTCTGGTCTATTTCCTGCGTCCCTTTAAAATTGCTTACTCAGGATCGAGCACTCCCAGCACAACCACAGCCGAACATCACAGTTTTGAGGACAGCAACAAACAAGGTAAAATGACCAGTCGGCTTTGGCGGAGCGTGGTATGGAGCCCATTTCAGGTCGTGGGGCCAGCCACAGAGAAGACACTGCGCCGCCGTATGGCTGTCCGTGCGCGGGGGACAATAAGTTCAGCTTGCGCATGCAGCTGAGCAGAGAGAGTCACGACGCTGCGATCATGAAGTGGGACAGCAGAGCTCCTGCAGATATGGAGGGGCCAAGCCCTCGAAGCACCGTCGGACCAAGGCTGAGATTCGATAAGTGATGCGCTGTCGGTAAGGGAGCCAGTGGAGGACATCCCTCATACACGCAGACACTGCCAAACTTGGAGATACAAGGCGGTCAGCAGAAAGCAGGATTCCATTCAGGAGCTCAATCCGGGCAGGCTGAGAGTCCGTCATAAATGGGACTATAGTAGTCCAATCGAGAAACAACCAGTCTTGTTGTCAAGACCTTAAACCTCAAGACCAAGACCAAGACCAAGACCTTGAACCTCAAGACCAAGACCAAGACCAAGACCTTGAACCTCGAGACCAAGACCAAGACCAAGACTTTGAACCTCGAGACCAAGACCAAGACCTTGAACCTCAAGACCAAGACCAAGACCCAAAAATCGAAATCAGGTCAAGACTTCTAAAAATTGTCAAGTCGGAATATTCGCTATTTTAATGAAAACATGAGTCTTTTATTTTATTCAAGCAAATTAACTTTAAATGCAAACTGCAGAGAAATCCGAATTTGTATTCAAAAGTCCTTAATGCAAACTCTTATACCAAATGCCTTTTGTATTTTATAAAAACCAATTCGCTCAGAATTCCTGACCAAGACGTGCCTGGTGGGCCTCATAAAAATTCCGCCATGTGAAAAAATACGTTCTACAAATGCTGAAGTCGCTGACACACACAGAGTAGCTTTTCAAGCACTGGATGTAAATGTACAGATAGTGAGTCCTTTTGAAATCTTCCCATGGTTTATCATACCGTCTGATACAGAATAACTGTTGCTGCTGCCAATGGGTTTTCCTGACCAACATGACTTGTATCCATCCATAGATCTATTGGTCGTATGATGCAAGCAGGCTTGAGTTCTGTTAAATGACTGTTCATATTGACAGCCGGTCTTGGTCTTGGTCTTGCGAGACCAAGACCAAGACTTTGAACCTCAAGACCAAGACCAAGACCAAGACCTTGAACCTCAAGACCAAGACCAAGACCAAGACCTTGAACCTCAAGACCAAGACCAAGACCAAGACTTTTAAAAACGAACTCGAGTGCACTCGAGACCAAGACCTTGGTCTCGAGGACAACAAGACTGGAAACAACAAATAATGCATGGACAAGCGTGGAAGCTGCACCGGGGTATAAAGAACGGGGAATCACCCTGAGCTGCCGGAGCTGGTAATAGCAGCTGCTGCGGGCATAGGCGCCGAGTTGACCAAAATAGTGTGAGTGCCCAAAGAGAGTGAAAGGAATACTCGCGCGTTAGCGCAAAAAATTTTTGGACCTCTTTTGTTACAATGTTATAATGCTACAAAATACCATGGTTCTCTCCAGTATCAATTCTCAATTCTTTTGTTTTATAATTACAATGTCAAATTAATGTCAAATTACAAATACCGTGGCTTCTCTCGTCCAGGAATTCATAATTCCTTCGTTTTATAATAACTTTAGGCCATATGTTACAATGATTCACAACTACATGGCTTCTCTCTCAAACTGCATTGTTTCAAAACATACCATTCTTTTGGGAGAGTGTCTGACAAAATTAATTAAATCTTTGACTTTATTGATCGTGTCTCTGCATTCTGGAACTCTGGATTATGGTTCCTGAATGCCTAATTTAAGAGTGATTTCTATAGTGAACACAGAACCTTTGTTTGAACCTCCTGAATTCGACTGGAATCCAGTTATCCCTCCGCACATGGCATACTCTTGTCCTCTGCATTTCTCCGCTGATAAGTCAAAAAAAGCAAAATATATATCTTTGGTTATATTGAAACCATCTGCATCGAGTTGACCCAAAAAGTGCGAATGCCCAAAGAGAGTCAAAGCAATTTTCGCGCGTAAGCGCTGAAATTTTTGGGGGATTTTTTTATAGATAAGTAATGCCAATAGAAAAGTAATCTCTTAAAAAGCGCCCTTTGCGGGCTGATTTCTGGTGGTGCTCAGGCATCTATGTGGGCCTCGCATGGCCTATTTCTGGTGGTGCTGGGCACTCACGGGCCTCGCAGAGTCGGCGCCCATGGCTGCGGGAGAGAATATTTTAAGTGCCGCGTGAATGTAGGTTTGTGGCCAAGAATGACTCCCAAGTCCCAGACCCAGGTCGAGGAAGAAAGGTGTGGGAATTGCAAGGCAAGAGAAGACATATATCTATTCTAGAGAGCTGCTGCAGGTTAGCCGAGCCAGATAAACTGTCTTAGCTGGATTAAGTCTTTAAATGGGCGATAATACAGAGTTTTTACAAGGCATGTCCCAATTTCGTGTAATATCCTAAATATATAATTTTGCTGCTTATAGTAGGGTATGGATAACATTTTGAAACGTTACGTAAGATTATAACAGTGCTTATCCAAACTAGCCCGAAGAATTGACAGTTTTTGTAAAGCAAAGGAAGCACTGCCTTCCCACAGACATTAGGCCTACTGGTTTCTGGCGAAACCGATGTTATTGATTTCTTTAAAAATTACCGTTTTCCGTAATTAGGCCTATTGCAGGAAGTTAATAATTTATTCAGTGTTACATTTTAGGCCTATAGACTATTATGATAATCCTCAGCGTCTTAAGCAAACTTGTATTGTGGAATTAGTCTGCCTTTTATTTTGATTAAATTTTAAGTGATAAATTTTACTTTTTAAATCCTTGGTCCGCGAGCTATGCCTAGAAACAAATAGGGGTCCCCGGCTCAAAAAAGTTTGAAAACCTCTGCCTTAAGTACCATAGCACCAGGGCTGTAGTCGAGGGTATACGCGGGTATACAGCGTGTACTTACCTCTAGAGACCGTATTACAAAATATTTATGTTTATTTATATTAAAATAATGTTGAGTATACTCACAAAATACTGTGGCGTATACTCACCTCTAATTATTTTGTTTCGGAAAACTAACCGGTAGCGTATACTCACCTCTAATTTTACCACTACAGCCCTGCATAGCACTTTCGTGGGATTAGATGGACCATAATTCTGGTGTGTTAACAATTGCTGTGAACTGCTACAGAGCAGCATACAGTATGAACTGCCAGAAAAAGAAACTATATATAGAGGCCTAATTAGTACTTACAGTTAGTAGTTTGATTTGATGTAGCACTTCTGCTTTTACGAAGGCTAGCGCTCCTGAATATGCCCTGCTCTTGGCCCTCGATCGAGTGGTGCTTTAGAAGTTTGGAGATTACGATTACGATTAGTGTAACTAACATATTCATTTGGGTCATCTGTTGTGAAACATAAATTGGGTGATGACTTCCACGTAGGAGTAAGATGGACAAACATCCCTATACTTTCGGTATCGCTGGCAGTGACATAGGCCTATTATGCGACCATCATGTGTGTGTTTTAATGTGTTAAATAACAAGCCAAATACATAAATCAATTAAATAAAATACTATTCATAGACGACGAATAGGCCTACTAAATGTCGACACAGTCTCCTAAACCGTTTAAGTTTCTTATTCAACTTTAGTTGAAACGTATACCTTCCCTCCTGTAGGCCCTATAGTTGTCGATCACCGATAGGCAACGCCTATTTCAGTAGACCTGTTCCCACAATCTGTAGGCCTATCGTGTAAGAACGAGTCTATAAACAGTCCATCTTACCCCAGTTACGGGATAAGTTGGGTTTTGCGCCGGGGTCCATCTTACCTTTGGGTCCATCTTTCCCCCTATAGTATTCTATGGCTAAAAATCGAATCTGGGGCCTTTGTCAACAGCATTTTCAACACGAGGATGTTCCAAGTGGAAACAGAAAAAGGCTGCGATCATTATGCAATACCAGCGATAAAAATCGTAGCACAATAATATTAAAAAGTTAATAATATTTAAAAAAACGACTTAAATTGTTTATCAGAAGGTTTTTGAATCTGTGGGCAAACATAAATAAAATTGATCACAGACTCCAAGAAATCTGAGAATTGAGACATCTCAGATGAGATATATTCACCGTACCTGTAGAAGCCTTGCCTTCAGCCGTGGAAGATGGTTTCTCTGCCGGATGTTCTTTCTGTATAGACTTCCTCCCAGATTTATTTCCCATAGTGATTAAATTAATCGATCCAATTATATCTTCACAGGTTTATAGTAATTAACATCAAAAGAGAAATATATGGGCCTACTGCCGGAGATTGGTAAAACGGTGTCCAGTAAGAAAAGGTATAATCCTAATTCACGTTGACAGCGTTTCGGTGTCGTGTGTGGGACAATCGATGACGTCATAATGAGGACTATAGTGACGTTGGAGCGTATTAGTTCATTTCACGGAGTTCCAATTAAGGGGACGTCGTATTAGAATACTTCTGAAATTTATGTTTATGTTTATATTCGTTTATTAAGAACAACAGGCGAAACGCTGTAGGTGTACATGAAAAATAAAACTTTTATTATTTCTTTATACGACTTGTAGGTACGTGTAGTTTATTCAGTATGGCTGGAGCCATGCAGATGCGGCGATCTTGTTTAACAGGTGGAGGGGATTCTTGTGAATTGGGTCAAAATTTATCGCGCGAAAAAATGTTTGACCTCTTTCTGTGCACGAAGAAAAAAGTATCCTAGAGAGTGTGGATAAAATGATTTTTTGAGAAACTACTTTTCTGCAGTGCAAAACAATATAAACAGAATAATAATAATCAAAACTCATTAAATTTTCCTAGTTGTTGATGGCAACGTGTTGACGTGTCAGCTGCCTGGTCTCAGAGGTCAAGTTTCCACTTGACAATTATTTTACAAAAATAGCAATCATGAAGCTTCTTTAAAAATGAGGGGACAATTAACTGTATAGGCCTACTGTGTCCTCGCACTGTTAAAGGTGGAGGGGACTTGTCCCACTCGTCTCTCACCCCGGGATCACCGCCCTTGACTGAAGCCTGGATTTTAAAACTTTGACCGCGATCCTTCTGGTACGTAGGCTACATGCTGATTATGATTATGTGGATCTCATCAAATGTTTCTGTAGGCCCTGCAGAAACATTTGATGAGATCCACATAATCATAATCAGCATGTAAATTGAACATTGCTTGTACAAATGATAGAGATGGTTTGATGTTAATGTAGATAGATGTGAAGCTCTATAAATTAAATTCAGAAAAAGTGTTTTGTAAAAGAGCCTAATTGGTCACCCAAAAAAACATGAATGGATTTTATTCATGTTTTTTGGGTGACCAATTAGGCTCTTTTACAAAACACTTTTTCTGAATTTAATTTATAGAGCTTCACATCTATCTACATTAACATCAAACCATCTCTATCATTTGTACAAGCAATGTTCAATTTACATGCTGATTATGATTATGTGGATCTCATCAAATGTTTCTGCAGGGCCTACAGAAACATTTGATGAGATCCACATAATCATAATCAGCATGTAGCCTAGCTACGCACCAGAAGGATCGCGTTCAAAGTTTTAAAATCCAGGCTTCAGTCAAGGGCGGTGATCCCGGGGTGAGAGACGAGTGGGACAAGTCCCCTCCACCTTTAACAGTGCAAGGACACAGTATACAGTTAATTGTCCCCTCAATTTTAAAGAAGCTTCATGATTGCTATTTTTGTAAAATAATTGTCAAGTGGAAACTTGACCTCTGAGGTTACAATTTAAAGCAATATCAAAAGAGAAAAAACAGCTTTAATGGCCATCAAAAGAACCTTTATAGTCAATTTAAAAAAGAAAAAATATAAAGAAAATGAAAACAGAAAAGAACCCAGGGTGAGAATTGTCAGTGGGTTGGAGGTTAAACCCCCAGTCTTTCTCAGAACCCCACAGTTGTCTTCATTGCACACCCAGGGGTCGTTTCCAACCCCCTTAGTCGTGCTAGTGTGACTATATTGTGCATATATTTTTAGCATTTTCTTTCACAATTCACTTTATGGGTTACTAATAATGCTCTGGTTTATTGTGAGATTTGTGGCCATGTGAATTGTATATATTATATACTTATAAATTTGGTGATGCCATCACTTTAAGGAGTTTAAGTTTTCTATTGCATTTTTGAATTTTCTCAGTTTACAGAATATGGATAAAATATTCAACTCCACATGGATCAAACTCATCAAAGTCCAACCCGCAGTCTTCTTTCTACAATTCTCACACTGAAAGAACTGATGTGGTTCCTTTAGACTAGCGCAAAAGGAAAGTAGCCAAATGGTCCGATGAATAATTATGTATAGGGCCTATAATGTATATATAGGGGCCTACAATTACATATTATTAAATATTAGTCCATATATTATAAAGATCGACAATAACCAGTGGCGGCGATCTTGTCTGAGAGGTGGGGGGGCAAAGTCGGCCACGATCTCATCGACGACCGTTTTTGGAAAATCTTGTCCCCCCAAAAAATTGTTTCGGCCAGTTCATCTCCGAAAAAAACCTTTTTTTAGTCCTTCACCTCTTTTACAACTTTTCTTACACTCTCCTCTTTTTTCCCCACTTCTTCTTCACTTTTTTCCCCACTTTCATTTTCACCAATTCTTTCCGCTGCAAAATATCTATTTCATCTCGAAAAAAGTTGATGACCTTTTTTTAGTCATTCACCGCGTTTTTACAACTTTTTCCCGTCTCCCAACAATAACCTCATAATCCTCTTTTTTATGATTTCGTCTAAAAACTTTTAATTCTTTGCCTTTTTTACGAATTCCTTCTTCTTTCTCATCATTTTGGGGGGACACTTCTGCTCAAAAATTTTATTTTTACCTCGTCTGGTCATAAACGCTGCGAAAACCCTCACGCGCAATTACATTTCTCCGCCTTTTTATGGTGTTTCTTCAAAATGTGGGGGGGGTGGCAAATGTATGGAGTGTCCCCCACTCTTAAAGGTGGGGGGACATGTCCCCTCGTCCCCCTAGATCGCCGCCCATGACAATAACTACCTGTCATATTTCGCAGACAACGTTAAGAGAATCGCAGGGACGTCATTTGGGGGAGGGTATGGGGCCTTTGCCCTCTTTGATTTTTGAAAAAAGAACAAAGGATGGAACAAGAAAAGAAGAAACAAGACAGTCATGGGCGGCGATCCCGGGGGGTTGAGGGGGACAAGACCCCCACCTTTAGGAGTGGGGAACACGCCATACATCGGACCCCCAATTTTGAAGAAACACCAAAAAAAGGTGATAAAATTTTGTAGTGCTGAGGTTCGCGAAAAAATGTTTTGACCTTTTTTTTACCAGATCAGTTCAAAACTCTTTTTTGACCAGATCAGTCCCAAAATGTCCCCCCCCCCACATCTCAGACAAGATCGCCGCCACTGAAGACAGTCGCTGTAGATTATACACTTGATCAGATGTAGACCTATGTACTTTATATGGCATAATCTGGACTTTCATAAAGAGCATTTGTGAATCCTCAAAAGGTCCACGCTCAGGTTCATCGATACACTTATTACATAATGCAGTAAGTGTACTCAAATGACAATGACTACCCTGCCCCTCCTGAAAAAAGATGAAATGACGTCCTTGGAGAATCGAAAGAAAACTGATGACGAAAGTTATATGAAAATGAACTAAATACACCAACAATTTTAAAGACGTTAACGGCCTTTGTAGCTATAAGATGTCGTTGAACATTGAAATAGGCTACACACCCCTCCCAAAGCCCTACCTGCATCTCACCGTGGTGGGGGGGGGTTGAACAGCCAAGTACGGGATTGCCTGGTGAGGCTATGCCATCAGTGGTGAAGGCCTTGGCCGAAGAACCACCTAGGGCGTTACGCGAGGTGGACAGGCTCACCAGGAACCCAGAAAACGGCTGGCCAACGCAGGAGGCAGGTGTTGGAAGGACACCCCAGGGCGAAATAGGTCTACAAATGACCCACCGGCCTCCTTACCCTGCCAGGAGAGGAATGGTCACCACCTGGTAATGGACCAAGAAACCTCAAATGATGACGCATCTTAATAGAACATGGAGATGAGGGATGCTGTTGAAAAAATCAGGGACAGAGCTGTTTGGAGACGTCACGTTGAGCCTTTGAGGCCTCATCGTCGGCGCACGCCTGACGGAAGAGAGAGAAGACAGAAGACACACCGAAAGGTCCCACGTGGGAATACTGGGAGGGGATAGGTCCAAAATTATGATGTGCTGTAGCCCCTCCAGGCCTCGACCTGAAACAACTTTATAGTCATCATCCCCGCTGATCGAAAAGTTGACGTTTATGTGAATCACTCATAGGCGTAATTTGTGAGGTACTCGTCCCCCACATTTGAACTGGGGTACCGTACCCCCACTTTTAAAACAATGCCAATCAATATTTATTACTGTGCCTTCCCAGAGAACGCAGTCTTCGCCTTCCGTCGATCGTGTTTAGAGACCGAGTGAGGAATAGGCCTATGTACCACAAAATCACGAAAGTTCTTAGATACTCAGGTAAACCGAGAGCCAGAAGGACTGAGTCACAGGCTGTCAAACAGGCAGAATTTCAACCAAATAGGTCACCCAACAGACTGACCGCCGTGACCGGCTCGCAGGCGCCACAGCTCTTGGTCACGGCTACTCTTCTTGCAAAGATCTGACATCACCGTTACTCTCCGCCTTATGGTTGTCATCTTAGGCATATCGGGACGTGGAGATGTAGGCCAAAGCGCAAGCTTATATATAAAATGGACCCGCGCTCATATTGTCGGTCTTGATATGACTCCTCACCTCTCGGTCTCCTCGCAATCTCAGAGTCAGTAACTGTCCTGTGTTAGACATGTCCGAGCCGGCTAGTTGAAGAAAGCTCATACCGTTACATAATAATCATTTAAGACGTCGTTGATTTTGACCTATACACGTCGTGTTCCGATTTAGCTGATAGGGAAATGGATACATTTGTTCTAAAAAACGAGTAGGCCTAGATGACAGTGTAGACGATAAAATGGCCGATGGAGGTAAGCTCATCAGCGATTCGTAAACCTACAATCTGTTACCCCCCTTTTTAAACCAAAGTCTCGCCCTGGAATCACTCGCCATTTAAAACCAATTTGTTGTCAAATAGGTGACCCCAATAAGCGGTACTTCGAACTCTTCTGGACCTGCCTTAATTAAGTGTCTTCTATCCCGGAAACATAATTGCACACTGCGAAAAGTAATGTTGTTTTCAAACAATAAATTAAATAAAATAAAAATGAACTGAAATGAAAATTAAAGTTGATCAGAACATGGAGTTTGGCCTTAATCCCTTGTTCCCGAAACCACAGGTAATATAGCCTAGGCTGACGTCGCGCTCTTTTGGTCTCGCTTGCTTCGCGCTCTTTGAGTCTCACGTGCTTTACCTACCAATCCAAAATTTCGAGTGTAGGGGTTGGTACTCTAGCTCGTACCTGACTAAAATTACGCCCATGGACGGCGATCCCGGGGGTCGAGGGAGACAAGACCAACCTTTAACAGTGGGGGGACACCATACATCTGTCCTCTAAAATTTTGAAGAAACACCCAAAAAAGGTCAACAAATTTTATCACGCGTGCCAGATCATTTCAAAAGTGTCCCCCCACCTGTCAAACAAAATCGCCGTCACCGATTACCCCTATGTAATATCCCATCAACTGGAGCAGCTTGATCTTCAACATGACGATATAGGGTCGTCCAAAATGAAGGGAAAAAATTACCTACTCTGTACCTATGTAGGTCTATGCTTAATTGTATCAAGCACTTAATATAGCGCCTTTTGAAGGCCTCACAAAAGCACTGCACGCGTGGCTGACTGATCTAAACAAGTGCGTTTTAAGACAGTTGAACATGTTCACTGCACAGAGCCAAGTAGAACGTAAAAACAATGGAAGACTCTGGAGAATGATTATACATGAGATCGACGGGCTTAAGTTAAAGTGCAGAAGCGCACCCGCATATATCCAAAGCTAAGAGAGCGCAACGATCGCCGACTAGGTTGACTTGAGACTGGAACACAGAGCTTCCTGATGTATGCCGGGAAGGAGCCAACAATTGAAGCACAGGCCAGCAAGATGATCTTGAAAGAAATTCGCTCGGCACCAGGAAGCCAGTGCAGCGTCCATAGGCGTAGACTCTGGGGGGGGGGCAGCCGGGGCACGTGCCCCCCAATAATTGAGGAGCCGGGGCAATCCCCCAAAAAATCGAGAGGAGAATTTCTTAAAATATTAAAATACTAGTATATTTGCCCGTCATATTATGACGTCATATTATAGGCCTATATGTATCGTTGGTTATCGCCGTCGTCAAGACCGCTGTCGTCAAGACAAACGGTTTATGTTTCACAATAGAACAGAACCCGTTTGTGACGTAGCGTCCCCCGACAGACGGACACTATATGGATATTATATGTATAGATCATGTTTAAATATAGACAAATTTCTTCAGAAACAGAAAAACAGAGACACCGAACTGAAATACTATCAGAAATTTAGAATGATTTATTTTTTATCTTCAATATCTTCAATATGAAACAAATTTACATGTAAACAAAACGCCCCATTTCATACGCATTAACGTAACACCGGAAGCCTCTGCTGACTGTCCAGACCAGAGATGAAAAAAGTTTTTTTCGGATTTTGGTTTTAAACAAAAAAACCACAAACTTTGTTTTTTGTTTAAAAAAATAAATTTCTTATTTCTATAGTTCAGTTATTTTAATAACATTGATTTAATGATTTTTAATTTTCGGAAATCGCAACTGAATTAAACTGAGTTGGAGCCCTTGTTCATGCCATTTTTCATGACTTTTTTTATCCGAAATCCGAAAATCTTAAAAACAAACAAAACAACAAAACGATTAAAAGCACAAAAAAACGAAAAAACCCACAAATAACAACTTTTCATCTTGAAAAAACTTGTTTTTTTGCACCTCTGGTCCAGACCTCATGCCCCCCCCCCAATATTTTGGACAAGTTTACGCCAGTGGCAGCGTCTCTCGCATATATCGCGATATATGCGAATAGTTCGACTTGTTGGCTATGACACGGGCAGTACAATTTAGGAAGGACTGGAGCTGACGTGAACGGAATCTTGGAAGGCCCGCAAGGACTGAATTGCAATTATCCAGACGCGTTAAAAGGAACGACCGCGTGAGGAACGACAGATCTATATCGGGGTCCTTCCCGCCCCTTGTCCTCATTCGTCCACATCACCCTTCCCATCCTCCTTGTAGATGTCCGTACTCGTGGATCCAGTGCAGTGCTAAAGCATATGCCAGCATGCCCATATGGATCCCTTATAGGACGCATATTTTATATGGGACCCATATAAAACCCATATGGGTCCCACGTAATGCCCATGGAAATGCAGGCAGGGAGCTATAGCTACCCTGTTCATCTTGCAGGGTTAACTTTGAAACGGGGTGGGGTACTTTGATAACTGCGCCGCATCCAGCAAAGGGCCTCCAGTTAGATCAAATGCAATACAATCCGTTGGTCTCTTTATTACTGAAGCTGCCATGGTGTTTAAGGCACAGGCTGTAGGCCTACTATAATAATTCTATGAAACTACAAAATTAGACTCGGATGTCCGCATTGGGAATAACTCCCTCCTCTTGTCCCTTCTGGGTGACCCATCCTCCTTACATCTTTGCGGACGTCCTTATTATAGACTAGGCGCACTCATAATCAAACTGAACTTCGTCGAGATGGTCGGCGGGGGTTAAGCCGACCCCGATTTTTTTATCACGCCTAGCCAGACTGAGCCAGTAGTGGTTGAGTTTTAGACTCAACTGGCAGTTTAATCCCAACCCTTCGTCAACCTTGAATTTATTTGCATGCATTAGGCCTAGGCATTGACGTAGGCCTAATTTACGGAGGTACGAGGGGTACCCGTACCCCCACTTTTTGAACTGGAGGGTACCGTACACCCTTCAACCACCTTTCATACCCATTGTTTTTGCCCTCAAGATTTAAAACAATTACCGAGCATTATCATCAGTGTGATCATCATCATCATCACTCTCATGTTTACAGTTAGAGAATAAAAGACTAGCAATTGTTATGGAGGTCATTGCGATTATGGAAAACGTCTATAATCAGCAATTTAAGAGTTAGAGAATAGCCTAAAGGCTTCAGTTATTATGAAAAATCTATTAATGTTATTAAGTTTAAATTTAGAAAATAAAGGCCACTGTTACGTCATTTCAATTGTCTATTTGTTTGTAATTTTAGATTTGGAGAATAAAGGCCTTTCTTACGTCATTTCAATTATGAAAGTCCAGTGTTATTAGGTTTAAATCTAGACAATACAAAGGCCTATTGTTACGTCATTTCAATTGTGAAACACGTCTATTGTTTGTAATTTTAGATTTAGAGAATAAAGGCCTTTCTTACGTCACTTCTATTATGAAAAAGTTTATTGTTATTAGGTTTAAATCTAGATAATAAAGGCCTATTGTTACGTCACTTCAATTATGATTGGCACACGTACGTCTCTTCAATAATGAAGCACATCTATTGTTAGTAATTTCAAATTATTATTATTTTTATTTTCCTTATTGTTATATAATCATTATGGTTATTATTATATTTATTATTGCGCTTATTATCATTCTTATCATATTTATTATTATTTTTATTATTATTATCAGCGTCATCATCATCATTATTATTATTATTCGGCATCGCGCGTAGGCATAATGGCGCCAAATATAGATTCACTGGGCGCAATTAAAATTATTTAACAGTATTGAAAGGGAAACGATGCGAAATTTGGTACCCCTACTTTCTAGATCAAAGTTGCGCCTCTGGGCCTAGGCCACTTATAGGCCTCTAAACTACAATTGCACGTGCCGTCTTTCTTCCATAAAAAATAGTCATAGGATTTCAATGTTGTTATTTTAACTAAAATACTTGTAGGCTTTCAAAGTTTGTTTTGTGAATATCTTAAAATATTTAAAATGGACTCTATATAATTTATATAGGCTAAGTGGTTCTTCCGATGAAGGCTTCAGTTAGGTCTACAATTTACACAGACCCAAGGACATCGGTGCGTTGGTGGAGCAGAAGTGCGCTAAGTTAAGAAATGTCCAAGTATACCTGCAGGCTACAGTTAGGAAGCACTTGACCTTAACTGCCAATAGGCCTACTCTAATCTAAGAACTTTTATAGCGCCACTGTCGTAATGCTCATGGCATCAGTAAAAACAGTTTTTATTCAGAGTAGCATAAACCTAAATTTAAACTATAGAACTACAGCAAAACTTCGGTATATCGAACTTCGGTATATCGAACTTCGGTATATCGAACTTCGGTATATCTAACTTCGGTATATCGAACTTCGGTATATCGAACTTCGGTATATCGAACTTCGGTATATCGAACTTCGGTATATCTAACTTCGGTATATCGAACTTCGGTATATCGAACTTCGGTATATCTAACTTCGGTATATCGAACTTCGGTATATCTAACTTCGGTATATCGAACTTCGGTATATCTAACTTCGGTATATCGAACTTCGGTATATCTAACTTCGGTATATCGAACTTCGGTATATCTAACTTCGGTATATCGAACTTCGGTATATCGAACTTCGGTATATCTAACTTCGGTATATCGAACTTCGGTATATCTAACTTCGGTATATCGAACTTCGGTATATCTAACTTCGGTATATCGAACTTCGGTATATCTAACTTCGGTATATCGAACTTCGGTATATCTAACTTCGGTATATCGAACTTCGGTATATCGAACTTCGGTATATCGAACTTCGGTATATCGAACTTCGGTATATCGAACTTCGGTATATCGAACTTCGGTATATCGAACTTCGGTATATCGAACTTCGGTATATCGAACTTCGGTATATCGAACTTCGGTATATCGAACTTCGGTATATCGAACTTCGGTATATCGAACTTGCGGTTGTATCGAATAACAGTAAATTGCCCGACCACAATCAATGCAAACACATACAAACATAGCTCTGCTTTATCGAACCTCTTATATCGAAGTCTCGCTTTCATCGAATGCTTTATTTGGTCCTTGTCGAATAGTAGGCCTGCAGATTTAACGAAGTTGCATGGCCACTCTGCAACTCGATACTACTGGAGTAATTGAGGCTGTCTTATGAATAATAAACAGATGCTTTGTTTCCCGACTGGCTAAGATACATAGGCCTACATGTCAATCAGTCTTGATTGACATGTATGTCTGGTCGTGGGTCAATTTACATTGATTTCATTTTTGTACCGCAGCCTCTTTACGATGACTGCAATCTTATTGCCCAGTGGCGGATTTAGCTATAAAAGCAAGAGGCGCCCTATACTTGGTGTTTTTCGGGCCTCTAAGGCCAACCCTGTGCGTGATGAGCCGTATAAAATGGCGCCCCCTCTGGCATTCCCTTGCCCCTACGCAAGCGACCCTGGAACTGTCACTGCTATTGCCTCTGCAAGGGAGTTCCACTGCCCCATATCACAAGGACTGAACGTGCTAAAACTACATTGTTAAATTTAATACATCATTAGGTCCTCTTATACAAAAGTGTCTGTGGATGAAAAAATAGATGCGTTGCATAATAGGCACAAGCAGTGTTTAATCTAGTCCCCCTCTTCTGGAAGGGGAAACAAGGTTTCTGGGGGGACCAACGAATTTACACAAGATTTTTGTCTCTAATTTCATCCATCTTGAAAAAGTTTCAGACTTTTCCTAATTTCATCTTTAAAAAAAGTTGACTTTTTTTCTTCGTCCGATTTTTGTTACTTTCTGTACAGCAATTACTCTCTCAAAAAAGTTGATGACCTTCTTTTAGGAAATCATCTCTCTGGGGAGAAACCATGTATCCACATGTATCCTGGGGGGAATTTTCCTCCCTAAAGGTCTCTGCATTGTAATATTGGTGGCCTCTGGGGGAAAACTTCAATCCTGGGGGACATTCCCCCCCCAAAGACGTCTAGATTAAACACTGAGGCACAAGACGTGCATTTAGGTTGTCTTGGATTATTTTATAAAACATTAGGCGTAGGCCTACTTACAACATCCGATTGGTTCATCACTTGCACCTGCACAGTCTATTTTGCCATTGCAATATTCGGGAACCAGAATACAGTGACCATTGGCACACTGAAACTGTTCCGGGAGACACACTGTGCATGTTACAAAAGAGGACGAAAGGCAGCCTCAACATCCACTCCACTCTCGATTTTAATTGTAAGAAAAATTGCCATTATCATTATCAGCAGCACCATCTCAGCAACAAAAACCATATTTTAAGCAGGTATTCATTCATTCATTTTTTCATTCATCCTCATTTAGAAATCCTAACAGATTACAACGCAAGATCAACCAATGGCAGATGAAGAATTTCAGGATATGTTTAATATATCTGAACTAAAGAACATATCTTATTTAAAGAACACATCTTAACTAAAGAATATATTTAAATAATTGAATATTTTAATTAAAGAACATATCTTAAACTATTTGGCTAGGCACGCGACAGCAACTCGCTAAACTTGACCTCACTGCTCTTGCAATTGAATTCCCCAACTATACCAATTCTCAACTCTTGTCCGTAATCTTGGTGTTTGGCTCGACCAGGAGCTTACTTTTGCTCCACATATACACCGTCTTACTAGGGACCGCTACTATACCAGCTGTGCCAGCTTCGCACTGTTACTCGTTCGCTAACGCCCAGTGCCACTGCTACGCTGGTTCACTCCTTCGTCACTGCGCGCCTTGATTACTGCTCATCGCTTTATTTTGGTCTTCCATCTAGTCGAATAGAGTGTTTACAGCGAGTTCTGCGCTCTGCAGCCCGTCTCATTGGGCATATTCCTAAACATGGCCAAGTCTCTAGATATATGCTGGAGGTCCTTCACTGGCTTCCTATGCGCTTACGCATAGAATATAGGATCGCTGCCCTAGTATGGCGATGTTGTCAGGGCCCTGCCCCTGCTTACCTTCGAGAGCTATGCTGCACAGTTTCAGGTGTCCAAGGCCGACGTTCCCTCCGCTCAGCGGAAAAAGAGGTACTTTTAGTTCCATTTGCTCGTTCCACGACTATGCAAAGTCGAGCTTTTTCAGTGGTGGGCCCGGTAGTCTGGAATAGACTTCCCTTAGAGCTCCGCATGTGCCCTGGGGTCACCTCTGGCATATTTCTTGCAAAACTTAAAACTGTCTTATATGAACGTGCTGGTGTCGGGAGCGCCCCTGAGTAGTTCCCTTGAAGAGGCTCTATATAAATCTTCGAATGAATGAATGAATGAATGAATGAATAAACTAAAGAACTATCTCAAATAAAGAGCACATCTTAAGTAAAGAACTATCTTAACAAGGAACACTTCTAAACTAAAGAAAACATCTATACTGAAGAACATATCATAATTAAAGAACATATCTTGAGTGAAGAACTATCTTAACTAAAGAACACACCTAAACTAAAGAACCATCTCATATAAAGAACACATATAAACTAAAGAACTCCTTAGCTAAAGGACACACCTTAACTATAGAACACATCTTAACTAAATAGCTATCTGAACTAAATAACTATCTGAACCATAGAACATATCTTAAGTAAGAACACATCTTGACTAAAGAACACATCTAAACTAAAGAACTATCTAACTAAAGAACTATCTAAAGAACTATTAACTATCTAACTATAGAACTATCTTAAAGAACACATCTAAAGAACTACCTTAACTAAAGAACACATCTTAACTAAAGAACATTACTTAACTAAGGAACACAGTCATCTTAACTAAAGAACTATCTTGACTAAAGAACACGTCTTAACTAAAGAACCATCTCAACTAAAGAACATATCAAAACTAAAAACCATCTTAATTAAAGAACACGTCTTAGCAGAAGAACTATCTTAACTAAAGAACACATAAAAATTAAAGAATTATCTTAACTATAGAACACATCTAAAAAAAGAACTATCTTAAATTATGAACTAAAAGAACTAAAATTAAAGAACTATCTTAACTAAAGAACACATCTAATCTAAAGAACACATCTTAACTAACGAACTATCTTAGGTAAAGAACACATCTTATATAAAAAAAAACTACCTTAACTAAACAACACATATTAACGAAAGACCTATCTTAACAAAAGAACACATCTTACCTAAAAAAAACTATCTTAGCTACAGAACACATCTTAAAAAAGAACTATCTTAACTAAAGAATATATCTAAACTATATCTAAACTAAAGAAATATCTAAACTTAAGAACACATCCAAACTATAGAACTATCTTAATTAAAGAACACATCTTAACTATAGAACACATCTTAACTAAAGAACACTTCTTAACTAAAGAACATATCTTAACTAAAGAAGATATCTTAAATAAGAACACACCTTAACTAAAGAACACACCTTAACAAAAGAACTTAAGTAAAGAAGACATCTGAACAAAAGAACTATCTTAACTAAAGAACACATCTTAAGTTCTTAACTAAAGAACCATCTTAACTAAGGAAACATATCGAAATTAAAAACTATCCTAACTAAAGAACACGTCTTACCTAAAGAACTATCTTAACACATCTAAACTAAAGAACTGTCTTAACTATAGAACACATCTTAACTAAAGAACTATCTTAACTTAAGAACTAAAGAACTACAAGAATTAAAATAACATAACTATCTTAAGTAAAGAACACATAAAACTGAAGAACTATCTTAACTAAAAAACACATCTAAACTAAAGAACACATCTCAATCAAAGAACTATCTTAACTATAGAACACACTTAACTAAAGGACTATCTTAACTTAAGAACTAAAATTACAGAACTATCTTAACTAAAGAGCACATCAAAACTGAAGAACTATCTTGACTAAAGAAAAACATCTAAACTAAAGAACACATCTTAACTAAAGAACACATCTAAACTAAAGAATTATCTTAGGTAAAGAACACATATTGTCTAAAAAAACTATCTTAGCTAAAGAACACATCTTTACAAAAGAACTATCTTCAGTGCTTTTTTTTCAGCCGGAACGCGCCGGAACGGTTCCAGAACCTTTTTTCAGCTACTAAAAATAATTTATTTATTTTAATAATAGAAACAATAATTTAATTATTTTAATTTAATTTAAGTGTTTTGAACTGTTTTCAGTGTTTATTGAGACCCCCTCCCAACCTCTGTCCAGTTTTTCTCGGGATTTTAGCCCGACCATAATTATTGTTCCGTTCCGAAACCTATTGTTCCGGAACGGAACCTTTTTTTCTAGAAAAAAGCACTGACTATCTTAATTAAAGAACACATCTTATCTAAAAAACTATCTTAACTAAAGAACACATTTAAAATAAAGAACTACTTTAACTAAAGAACATATCTAAAAAAATATCTGAACTTAAGAACACATCTAAGCTGCATAACTATCTTAAGTAAAAAAAACACATCTTAACTAAATAACTATCTGAACTAAAGAACACTTCTTGACTAAGGAGCATATCTTAACTAAAGAACACATCTTAAATAAAGAACACATTTAAACTAAAGAACACATCTAAACTAAAGAACTAGCTTAACTATAGAACACTCAACTAAAGAGGTATCTTAACTTAAAAACTAAAGAACTAAAATAAAAGAACTATAATAGCTAAAGAACATATCTAGTAAGCAAGTGTTTAACTACATGTACCTGCCTTTTAAAACGGTTTATGCAATCACCCCATTGACCTTTTCGTCTCTCATGGAAGGTTGAAAGAAGGAGGTGTTTCAACTATCAAATTTAGCAATTTAGATGGGGACTTCTGCACTAGTCATAACCCTCCTCCCCCATCCGCATTTTAGTGACCTCCTTACTCTCTGTTGCGGACGTCTTTTATGGACGACCCTATAATGCCTTTCTAGGGCGATTTTCGCCTAGAAATGCCGCAATCACATCGCTGTGTCGAGTACAAACTGCAATATGATTGGCTGCGGCACATCTCAGCGTTCGAGAAAGGATTATATGGGAGTTCAAGGCTAAGAATAGGCGGTGCAAGGCTTGTAGTCACATAAACTTTCATAAAGAACTAAACTTGTAAGATTTAGTCAAGAACTAAGTACAAAGCCTTGTACTCCCATAATATCTTTCTCTGCCAAACGCCAAGAAATGATGGCTGCTTATGCGAACTGTAGCTTTCTGGAGCCAGTCTGGACAGGGCCGTATTACCTTAGGTGGAGGCCCCAGAGCACCGCCGCGGTGAAGGCCCATAGCACGCCGCAGGCCAGGCGCGGACGATATGCCTGATAGCCTGCGGTGAATGGCTCACGAATCACGGCGCGTCGACTCCATCATGAAGGCAAAGCTGTACTATAATTGAAGCTAAACTAGCAACTACGCTACAGTCGTTATACTTTATTTTAAACTGCTCTTTATGTCAAAGTTTCTAACTTTTCTATTTCACTCAATGCCACCAGCAAGACGCTGCAGGCAGGCCCGGATTTAGGCATGGTCACCATGTGCCAGTGCACAGGGGCCCCCACCACATAGGGGCCTCCACCACAAAGGTGTAAGAAATTTGTTAGACTTGTGTTTCATAATTGATTATGAACTGTTTCAGAAGAGTGCAGTGCACACAGACACAATTTAACACAAATATCTAAAACTAAGAAAAAGTTAAACGGTCAGTTTAGAGTTTGCTCGGGCGTGAAGTCATGTCAAATTAGTGAAATTTTGAGTGTTTTCTTCTTCGCAAATTTGGTCACCAGATCCTCAAAGTTGATCTCGCGCTGAATGTCAGCTTCTATGCTCATCAGAGCCAGATGGGACAACTTCTCAGTGACCATCGATATGCGAAGTCTGTTCTTTATCAGTATCGTTTTTGAGAATGAACGTTCCGCACTGCAGTTACTGACCATCACCACCAGATACATGCGGACGGCGGAGTAACTATCTCCACATTACGAAATGATCCCTGAACTTGTTTCTGGAGTATCAGCCAATTGGCCCCTACATGAAATTCTCTCGAGAGATATCTTGAGCTTGTTCGGCCTTGAGTGTGTCCACAAGTTGCGTTGTGGACCACAACGTCAACAAACTGCGCAAGCTCATTTCCTAAGCATGCATCAAAGTCGTCTTTATAGATCTCAAGGAGATACGATGCCGCTTCCAGTAGTTCTTGTGATGAAAACACATCCAATTTGCGTAGGAAGCCGAACCGAGACGAAATAAGCTCGTACGCACCAAGCCAATGTTGCAAAGCAGTTGCAAACTAATCAGTGACTGGTAGAAAGTTTTGTATTCGAAATTTATCTGAGTGCGTTAACTCCATCCGCGGAATAGTGTGACGAGGTCGATCGAACGGATGAAGTGGCACGTTTCGTTGGCGTTCTTTCTTCTGATTGTATTCTGTAATTCCGGATTTCTCGATGCCTTCTTTCTCGTAGGCCTACACCTTGAAGCAATCTCGCTTGGACTCGACGAACGTTTTCAGTGATTATACCACGACAACAGCGGAGTTCAGAGCAAGCTGAGGGTCCTGCAGCGTCTTGTTGGTGGCATTGAGTGAAATAGGAAAGTTAGAAACTTTGACTTAAAGAGCAGATTAAAATAAAGTATAGCGACTGTAGCGTTCATTGGCATCCAAAGCGGGGCAAAGGGCATTTGCCTCCTGGATTTTTAAAATTGTCTCGTTTTCTGTGTTCATAAATAGCTATGCAAAAACGTCAATTTGCCCCTCCCCCCGAAAAATTTTGCCACCTAGAAAATTTTTGCCCCCCTAAAAAAATTCCTGCGGATGCCCACGGTAGTGTAGTTACTAGTTTAGCTTCAATTAGTACAGTTTTGCCTTTATGCTGGAGTCGACGCGTCGTGATTCGTGAGCCTGTCGCTGCAGGCTATCAGGCATCGTCCGCGCCTGGCCTGCGGCGTGCTATGGGCCTCCACCACGGCGGTGCACTGGGGCCTCCACCTAAGTTAATACGGCCCTGGTTGCAGGACCTCCAGTTTGATTTGAACATCGCTGTTGCTCTGGTAAAATCACTGAAAACGTTCGTCAAATCCAAGCGAGATTGCTTCAAGGAGTAGGCCTACGAGAAAGAAGGCATCGAGAAATCGGGAATGACAGAATACATTCAGAAGAAAGAACGCCAACGCAACGGGCCACTTGATCAGCTCGATCACTATAGGCCTATTCCGCGGATGCAGTTGACGCAGTCAGGTAAATTTCGAATACAAAACTTTCTAACAGTCACCTGGGACTAATATTAGTCCCAGCAGTCACTGATCAGTTTGTTACTGCTTTGCAACATCGGCTTGGTGCGTGCGAGCTTATTTCGTCTCGGTTCGGCTTCCGACGCAAATTGGATGTGCCTTCATTACAAGAACTACTGGCAGCGGCATCGAATCGCGTTGAGGTCTATAAAGACGACCTTGATGCATGCTTAGGAAATGAGCTTGTGCAGCTTGTTGACTTTTGGACAAATTCAAGGACGAACAGTTATAAGCTCAAGATATCTCTCGAGAGAATTTCATGCAGGGGCCTGTCGGCTGATACTCCAGAAACAAATTCAGGGTTCCACATGTATCTGGTGCTGATGGTCCGTAACTGCAGTGCGGAAGTTCGTTCTCAAAAATGAAACTGATAACGAACAGACTTCGCACATCGATGGTCAATGAGAGGTTGTCCCACCTGGCTCTGATGAGCATAGAAGCTGACATTCTGCGCGAGATCAACTGTGAGGATCTGCAGGTGACCGAATAAATTTACGAAGAAGAAAACACTCCAAATTTAATTAATTTGACATGAACTCACGCCCGAGACAAACTATAGCTTCTGACCTTTTAACTGTTTCTTAGTTTTAGATAAGTCTTATTTGTGTTAAATTGTGTCTGTGCGCACTGCACACTACCGAAATATTCCATAATCAATTATGACACATAATCAAAAAAGTGTCTTATGCCTTTGTAGTGGAGGCCCCTGTGTGGTGGGGGCCCATGTGCCAGTGTTAAATCCGGGGATTCCGGGCCTGAGGCTGGAGACGTCTATAACTGAATGCTAGGCCTGTATATTGTTCAATCGATCATTCATTCAATCGTAAATCGATCATTGTTTAAAAGTAAGAAAAATTCTTATCCTAGTTAGGCCCATGCCACTGGTTTTTGTAAAATCTGAACAGTTTCACCCCTGACGAAATGATTTGAGTCAAATCTTTCGCTCATTTAATTCGCTTTTAAAGAAACTAAAAAGCAATCAAAATTCCTTTTCGGTAATTATCACATTTCTGGTCAATCTCAGCATCTTTTCCGACGGCCCTACTACAATCCACTAATTAATAAATATTACTTTTCGGCTTTTCGCTCTAAAACCAATTGTCCTTTTAATGATATTAGGCCAGATCTAGTCTACTTGCAACAGTTTCAACTGAAGTTAGAGCAGCGTTAAACAATTAAGAAATTTTTTCAACTTACTGTTTCAACCTTCCGGAAAGCTTGACAATCAAAGGCATGATGCGAAGACAAAACTTTGCTCATTTCGATGAAGAGCGAGTCGTTTTGTAAGCCAGCTATTTCTTGATTACGGTCCTTACAGCTTAGTAACAGCGTGCGCAACGAACTCCAATTAGTAGGCCTATACAATCACAGTCGTCTTGCGAGGCTAGTAACGAAGACAGCTTAGCAAAGACGCGAATAGGGTCTAATCAGCAGCATATCGATGAAAACCATTCCCCTTAGTAACTAAGAAAATCGCAATGACGTCATTTCAAATTAACAATTCGATGCTAATAGTTAATAAAACCAGTCAAGAATGACGTAGGCCCTAATATGAAAAATTTATACCACGGGTGCACATTCATCATTACCACAGATATTCAGATGACCTCGTTGGATGATAATTATGCCCGAGGAATTAGAACTGGTTTTAAGTAATGTGGCTGGCCAGATCTCACATTTTTATAAGCTAGGCCTATGAGCCTAATTTGAAACTAATTCTTCCCTGAACAGGAAGCCAGTGCAAAGATTTAAGCACAAAGGTTCAAATTTGGACGTATTAGTTATGAAAGATCTAGCCAAAGAGGTCTGAACTCTCTGCAGCTTCACTGCCTCGGCATGTTTGACTTAATTTGCTACTAGTAAGAAGCAAGTTACAGAGATTGGTTTGCTCATCAGTTCAGAAAGGTATACATGATACATGTTACAATCTCAGGTGATCGACGTCACGAATGCGGGAACGATAAACGCGCTCCTCCAGTACCCTCCAGATTTGGATTTCGCGTCTGATTGAAGAGTGGCAGCTGTTTGACCACGTGATCATCGATCGGGCCATCAAACAGTGGCCTCCACGTCTATGGTAGAGTGTCCGTGAACAACGAGGACATTTTGAACACCAGCTGTAGCTGAACTTCACTCCCTTATGGCTCTTGTATGTTGGAATTTTCCATTTTCAGGGCTGCATCTCAAACGTTCATAAACTTGATAAACTCGTCAACATTCCCAAACGGTGTTAGGATTTGGTGGCAATATGGCTACTGTTGTTGTTTCTAAAATTTCAGGCAAATGCTAAGTTTTGACCGAGTTAGGGGTCATCCATAAAGGACGTCCGCAAAATATGACCAACTTTGGACCCCTCCCTCCCTCCCTTGTCCGCATTTGACCTTACCCTCCCCCTTTGCGGACGTCCGCATGCAAAGCCAATGAACGTAGTAGTTTATACCGTGCATCCATTTTAACTGCTATAATCAGGCCTTAAAATCTGCTAATATTGATACTGGTTAGCGATATACTCCTTGCTACTCGAAACGTTACTTGTGTATGCGATGCAATAATTGTTCTGTTGTCTTACTTGCAATAGAATACTGTACTAAGGCATAGATTACGTAACACAAATGATCGTCCAGGGCTGTGCATGAGGTGTCACGATGCTTGGATACAGCCCAGTCCACTGGTGTAGCCAATGATCTCAAGAACCCCCTCTCTCCCTCTCCCTCCCTCTGTCTGTCTGTCTCTCTCAAAGCCCTGCATCAAATATTAGGGGCCTATTGTGCACTTCGGCTTTAATACTGGCCCCGTCAGCTACGCTATTTAATAGAGCGCTGCGTCCCGTATGCCTCTGCTTAAGATGCATGCGAATGCCGGTTTATCAATGATCCCGATAGTGGACACCGTGGCTTATTATACAGATTTTAATCTCGGCCTAGCACGGTGACCAACTGACCATTCAAACGGGCAGCAGTGTTGAAGGATCTCGCCCAATAAATTCATTGAGAAATCAGCAGGATCGAGGCCACACGGTCGCTATATACATGTATACATATTAAAACGCGTACATTTACATAGCTCTGCAATACCTGTCCCCTCAGTCTTGAACGATGAAATATTAGCTTGTCAGATCAAAACTTCCTCCCTCCCTCCCTGAGGCAATCAAGAAGAAACTCAATATATCAACAACTATGTTATTCCCGTTAGTTTTCAAGCCCAGAGGGCATTAAAGTCTAGTAAACAGCACAAGGTTTTAGGCAATCACGTCACTGTCCGATATGTCTCTCAGGGAAGGTTGAAACAAGGTGTTTAAAAAACTATCAGATTTAGAAATTGAGATGCGGACGTCCGCACTGGTCGTAACCCCCTCCCCTTGTCCGCATTTGAATAACCCCTCCCTCCCCCCTCACAGCGGACGTCCTTTATGTATGACCCCTCATGACACTTTTTCTTGGGGTCTACTTTTCATTGGGACACAGTGTATATACACGTCTCACTGTTCTGGTCCCCAAATACATCAGAAAAGGAAATAGAGGCAGGAAGTCATGACCCCTACTCAAACCTGGGGCCGGAGGACCTTTTCATTGTCAGATTTTAACCCGCAAAAGTGCATAGCCTTGTGCATCGAAGCTTGCATGTTTAAATCCCTTTTGATTTTCATTGACAGTTGGATTTAATAAAAGAAATCCAAAACAAGTACAATACACACACATACACACATTATATACATGAAGAATACAAGGTGCCACAGATATTCAAATGCACAAAATGATTGCAACAAAATAATATCACATAAACGCATCATTTTAAAATTTAATTCTAAAAAAGACTAAGTCCCCAGCAGATCGTTTTGTGTTAATAAACTTACCAGTATTTGCAACAAACCAGGCCAATCATCCAATATCTGCCTCTTACTTACTAGACTACAATATGCAACAGAAAATTTTCTTTCTTGTTTTCCAATATCTACCAACTTCCTTGATTTATATATATATATATATATATATATATATATATATATATATATATATATATATATATATATATAGGCCTATATGTGTATATATATACATGTATATTCGTGTTTATCGTGACAAACTGCAGTACGTAACATTGAAACATAGGACAGTACAATTATCAAGATATTATAGAAAACACATCTTGGCTGCCTGTTAGGTGCCTGCTCATTTTACAGCTCTCCCCTTATGAGTGAAAGGCTCAGTCGACCTATAGGAAGCTTACAGATATTGAACCACGTCTTGCAAGATCTTATGTTCTTCAAGCAAGAGTTACCATTCAACTGGCTGTATAACCTCTGACAGTAAAGTGGATATATCAATGTACTATCTCACATTTCTTGAAAAGAAAAACTAGAAGAATGCTATCTGTCTTTGTCAAGTTAGCTTGCAGTAGTGGATCAACAGGACTCGACGAGTCACATGCTCACTGGACATACGTACTTCTGAAAATCACAACTAAAACCTGTACGACAACAAACCCAGTTTTCCTTATAAATACTGTAGTTCCCATTAACGTGTAATGACCATATTATGTTTGCAGTTTTAAGACATTAGGCAGATCTAATCATACACAGAATTCACTACTATGAGAATTCCACAAGTTTGATAATTAATCAATGGTTAAAAAGATGCAAGATAGAACTACGTAAAAAGTTCTGTATTTTATGCACACATGTACATGGAAGGTATATGTTCAATTTAGCTATCTGACATTTGATGTAAAAGGAAACTGAAGGTTTATGTCGAATTTGTACACAGTAGGTTTCAGTCTGCATGGGTGCAACATTAAACTCTTGCTGCTCATGGTTTACAGGTTTCTTGGAAGCTCAATTCATTGCAAAAATTTTCAGATTTTTACAAAGATGACAAACTATAATACAGGTAGCTGTGTTTACAATTCATGCTCAGTATTTACTGTCATGTCACCAATACAAATATAACAGTTTTGGTTACGAAATCTTTCAGGAAAGTACTTAGCAATATATGACTCTGCTTGCTGCCCAACGAGAAACTCTTTAGTGTCAAACTGCAGTTGGTCACAGATCAGTGAGCAGTTGTCACCACCAATACGCATGACATGTTTTACAATCAACTCTTCTTCCATCATAAATCCGCTATTGTCTGCAACAGTGACATCATAGAAAGTAGGCAGTCCATCGAAACAACATTCATTAAAATTTGCACTCGGAAGCTCTCCAATTTTCCCTGCAATGCCATACTTCAGTCCATTATCATTGGCTGCAAGGATACCTTGGAACTTGGAATCATCTTCAAGAAAACAAAGAAATGCGACGCCAGACAATTTGAACGGATGCATCATTGCTGCAAGAAAAAGAATCAACATTTAGTCAACGTGATTCAGGAGATTTTAAAGAACACAATCTCTGTTGCTGCAAGAAAAAGAATCAACATTTAGTCAACGTGATTCAGGAGATTTTAAAGAACACAATCTCTGGTTAAGCAGTCTTGACACTGTTCCACCAACATCTCTGCAGTACACAACTAGTACACAGCTAAACAGTTTATGTCTCAGATGACAGGTCTGTGTTGGCAGAATACTGTGGCAATTATTGACATAAACCATACAATATATTTTGGTATGTCATTCTGGGCTACAATGGGTAACATCTTCCCTGAATGACATATAGCGCATCATCTATCAAGCTCTCTCTTCAGGTGTCCAGGGACCATCTCTACTTGACAGCCCCAAGTGGAACAATGCAGGCAGTAGACTAGATGAATGCAGCTGTCTGGGTTAGCTGTGGTCCTATGTGGTCTACTTGCATCATTTCTTGAGCTAAATCTATTCTCGTTACTTTGTTACCAATATCCTGACTGTTAAAAATTCGGGACCTTGAGATATTGCAATATTTCAGAATCCCGCAAATGTGCAGAATTTCATACGGATCATGGAATGGAAGGGTTGTCAGACAGGCACACAAGCAGGTGCTGGTGGGTGGGTAAAAAATTATTTCTGCAATTGTAGGATCACTTTAAAAGACTTTTGCTATAATTATATCGTAAAAATTACTATGCTGCTCATTGGGTGCAGTGCTTTGTTTCTACACTAGTCTGTGGTTTTCTCTTTAACTATTACCATGGAAGTCATCTGGTCACCTGAAGCAACACTTAAATGGGCAGAGGCAGGGTATACTTTTTTACATAAATGTTGTAGTTTTGACTGTTAAAATACCGATTCTGATCTTAAAATCTTATTTCCTGGCTAGCTTTTTGCTGTTCAGATAAGATTTGTTTTTTCTTTTGATTGATTTTGTGCTCATATATCATGACCTAGGTGGGCACAGCAAATCCCAACCATAATATATATAATATATAATATATAATATTTTATGCGTTTTTAGGTCCACGCTAACACTGGTTGCACTTTTTTAATTACCTGTGTTCACTAGTTGCCCATGAACTGAAGAACTGTTCTTTCCTTAGTTAAGCCACACCTTCATTACTTGCTGTACCCAGTGTCCTCGTGCTTTCAATTTTTGTGACATTGCTTATGGCTGTCTCATAACATCGCTTGTTTTTACATAGTGTTTTGTTCATGTTCTGCTCCTAGTCAAATCTGGGAGAGACTAGTCTATTACTGGGTTTACACATGCATCTCTGTGGTCTGGTTCATTTTTGAACTTGGTTTAAGCCCATGCATTTTATCTGGTTCCTGGTTCATTCTATATGATACCAGTAACATTAATTTCCATCCAGAGTTTAATGCAAATTCGCTATCTAGAACTTCTTCAACTTATTGCCGTGAGTTGTCTTTGCATATACTTGTGTTGCATCTTGTGGCTGGCGATACTGAAATAATTCCAGGCCCAGTTAGAAATCAGTCTGGTTATTGGTCAATAAAATATTTGTAATATTGTGCAACATTGCTGAATGACTGAATAGCAGAGAGGACTACAGGTTGAAAAACAGTGGAAGTGCAAAGCCTAAAGCTGTATTTAGTGTATATGTGTAAAGCACATTTTGATGTAAAAGAATTTTTGTGAACATATTCTTATCTGTATTTCAGAGACAGATGTAAACCACTGCATTAATTCTTTGTAAATATTGTGTTTGTTACTCTGTCGCAGCTATTATGGGGTCAACCCAAATCCCCGAAAACGCTGAAAATACACAAAAGTCCGATTTCCAGAAAACAGTTTTATAGAATGCGGTTGAACTCCCGAAAACTGATCAAAGTTAAATTGTAAACTCTTACACATGACATAGATCTAGCGTGGCCTTGCATTCATCCGACTTTCTACTTTCAGTTAAATTTTCATCACTGATCGATTTCAGGGAACAGTCCGAAATTCGTTTTGGGGGTTGAGGTTTCGGGCCGCACCTGCTATTATTACCTAATACTTAAGCTTGCAAAATGCGCAAAGGCTGCATGCGTGTGAAAATGTCGTAATTCGTACAAATTGTGAACATTAATTGATTGACTGGCAAAGTATTACAATCGGGTTGTGTTATATATGGTATCTTTGGGAATGCTCCCATTCAACGGTGCAGCTGCGCCGTCATTGGGCAATTTAAATAACACATAGAGTGTACATGGTTACACTGACCCTAACCCTAACCAACCCTCATGACACCTACCTTGACCCCAACCAACCCTCATGATGCAACATTCTGCGCCATATTGCAGGGCCACCCAATGTTACGAAGGAATCGAAACGTCATATGAAACGGTGACCTCTGCAGATATATAGTCTGTGTTTATTTGATGTTGACCAATAACAGCACGTGAGCATACTGAAACCGTCGGTAAATCTTAGGCACCCCGATTGTAATAGTTTGCCAATTGGCTTTAATAGGTAGCCAGAAGGTCGAGTGCCGACAGCTGGCAAACTTACGTTATAGGGGTCTCTAGTTGTGCAACCTGGCCAGGTGACTGTAGGCCTATAACATGAGGTCTCACCGTAACACTAATAGGCAGTCTTGTTGTCCTCGAGACCAAGGTCTTGGTCTCGAGTGCACTCGAGTTCGCTTTTAAAAGTCTTGGTCTTGAGACCAAAAGTCTTGGTCTTGAGGTTCAAGGTCTTGGTGCTCAAAGTCTTGGTCTTGGTTTTGCAAGACCAAGACCAAGACTTTTGAAAATATTAACAGTCATTTAACAAAACGCAAGGATTTAAAAAATTTATCCAATAATTACTAATACAATTGCATTATTATTTACACGGTGTGAGTGAGGCTTTACTGTTGTTTTGGGCATTTATTTTGACTTCCGGTTATTTACCATGGAATGATTTCAAAACAGTCACAATTTGTATGTTTACATCTGGTACTTGAAAAGCTGCTCTGTGTGCCTGTGAATTCAGCACTGCAGAACGTATTTTTCACATGGCAGAATTTTAATGAGGCCCCACAGGTCAAGTCTTGGTCAGAAAATTCTGAGCGAATTGTTTTTTATAAAATGCAACAGGCATTTGGAATAACATTTTGCATGAAGGACTTTTGTAAATGCGAATTCGGAATTCTCTGCACTCTGGATTTGGAGTTGTTTTGTTTGAATAAAATAAAAGATTCATGCTTTAATTAAAATAGCGAGTAGTCCGACTTGACGATTTTTTAGTAAGGAATAGATGTCCGGATATGGTTGTAATTTTTTGGGTATTTTTCTCGGTTTTAGTCTTGAGTTTCAAAGTCTGGGTCTTCAGGTTCAAGGTCTTGGTCTTGAGGTTCAAGGTCTTGGTCTTGGTGTTCAAGGTCTTGGTCTTGAGGTTCAAGGTCTTGGTCCTGAGGTCTTGACAACAAGACTGCTAATAGGTCTGGTTTAATAAAACAAGTAATTAACAAATATTCATACACTAGTTCAGCGGTTCTCAAACATTATTTTTATTGTACCCCCAGGTAAAAAATCGAGTGTTGGCGTACCCCCAGCAAAAATTCTTCTTCGACGGTGTGTTCATATCTAACATACACCATCAATAAGCAAAGTTTGTAACATCTGTACTCTCATCCAACTGAATCGCCAAAATTTGCTTTGCTTGATCCTATGAATGAAGATCTTCTTTAGGCCCTACTTCAGAAGCTAAATCTTGACTGACGTCCCTTCCCCCTGAAAAAGCTGAAATGACGTCCCTGGGTCATAAGACCTGTTAATTTTAAGACCAATAACATTAAAACTTTTAAGAAAAAGAAGCGCATGGTGAAAGTATAATAGCTAATCAAAGAAACCTGGACATAAACTCTTAGAAAAATTAAAGAAAAAGAAGCGTGTGGTTGACGTAGAATAGTGACTTCAATAGTCAATAGCTAATCAAAGAAACATGAGAATAAACTCATAGAAAATTTGTTTTTGAACTTTTTCGCGTACCCCTTAACGACACCTGGCGTACCCCTAGGGGTACGCGTACCACCGTTTGAGAACCCCTGCACTAGTTAAACATTTTAAGGTAAATTTAAAGTTGAAATGTTCAAGTTAAATGTTCAAACTTGGTATGCTGAATTATTTTGTCTTGCAAATATTTCAAAACACTCAACTCATCCTTGCAAATCTTGTTTAACTGGAACAGGTTCATGTTATAGTAAGGTGTAAAACAAAGCTAAACGGTTTTAAAGCTGTGCATGTTTAGACGTTTATTTAATTACGTCTTCATGTTTAGAGTCCACACGGCTATTTAAATAGTCGGAACCGTTGTTGCAAAAACTAGCCTTATTAGTGTCATTGGCACCAACTAGTTTCTTTATATTAGTGTTATTAGCATCAATGATGCAAAAGTAAACCCTTTTTTCATTTCACTAGGCTTATTAGTGTCAAGGTGTGACCACTTGTCCCCTTGAAATTGGGTCAGTCAATAGCATTCGATAGGGACCCCGATAGCGCAAGTTTGCCAGACAGCTTGCAATGCTAATTACAATAATTTTTGGGCCTACTGGAGAGAGGACGGCATGATCCATTTCTGGGACTGACCCTGCCATTGTTGGAAAACATCAGAATGCTAAATATTGCAGCTGCATATGATCACCTGTGTCGTGCTACCGTTTCTAGTCACGGAAAGACGATGCATTTAATACAGAAATTTTTTATACGCTCACGACATAACCAGAAATGAACAGCTTTTCCAGTCTACCGACAAACTTCCGCTTGCCCGATATAAATTCCTTGCCGGTAAACCAAAGAATATAAATTAAGAGGATTAGTAACTCGTTGAAGAAATTGTGTATCCGGTTGCCTACTTACCCACAGATGTCGCAAAGCTTCAATTTTCATGTCTGATATTAAATAAGATGGTTTAACTCTCCACAGGAAACTTTTTGCTTCACAAACAAAATTACTCGTCGATTTTAATTCATAAATACAATAAAATGAATGCATTTGTTCGGTAAACACTAAACAAGACGCGTAAATTTCTTGGCAGTGGTATTATCGCCCATGACGTTAAACAAGAAGTTTCCAAGGAGGAGGAGGAGGAGGAGGAGGAGGAGAAGAAGAATCGACCGAACGCAGCCAAACAACTGATAATTATCCAGCAACTAAAGAATCCGAGCAATCGCCGTATAAATAATCCGAGAATGAATAACTCAACGTAGGCTAATCGAAGCCTTCGTTGCATAGCATCTTACGTCGCACTATTCTCGATTGCATGGGCGGCGATCCCGGGGATCGGGGGGGGGGGCGGCAAGACCCCACCTTTAACAGTGGGGGACACACCATATAGAGTTGTACCCCCAAATTTTGAAGAAACACCAAAAAAGGAAAAAAAATTTCGAGCGAGATTGTATCACCTCATTTTTTGACCAGATCAGTTGAGGTGTCCCATCTCCCCCTCCCCCATCTGTCAAACAAGATCGCCGCCAGTGCTCAATTGTCAGTGTTTAATCTAGACGTCTTTGGGGGAATGTCCCCCAGGATTGATGTTTCCCCCCCCCAGAGGCCAGCAATATTACAATGTAGAGACCATTAGGGGAGGAAAATTCCCTCCCCCAGGATACATGGTCCCCCCAGAGAGATGATTTCCTAAAGAAAGGTCATCAACTTTTTTGAGAGAGGACGAAGGACTAAAAAAATGATGAAGATGAAATTAGGAAAAGTCTGAAACTTTTTTCCAGAGGGATGAAATTACAGACAAAAATCTTTTGTAAATTCGTTGTTCCCCAGAAACCTTGTTTCCCCTCCCAGAAGAGGGAAATAGATAAAACACTGCTCAATTGCAGTCTTGTTGTCAAGACCTCAAATCTCAAGACCAAGACCAAGACCTTGAACCTCAAGACCAAGACCAAGACCTTCAACCTCAAGACCAAGACCAAGACCTTGAACATCAAGAACAAGACCTTGAACTTCAAGACCAAGACCAAGACCAAGACTTTGAAACTCAAGACCAAAACCGAGAAAAATACACAAAAAACCACAACCATATCCAGACTTCTATTCCTTACTAAAAAAATCGTCAAGTCGGACTACTCGCTATTTTAATTAAAGCATGAATCTTTTATTTTATTCAAACAAAACAACTCCAAATCCAGAGTGCAGAGAATTCGGAATTCGTATTTACAAAAGTCTCATGCGAAATGTTATTCCAAATGCCTGTTGCATTTTATAAAAACCAATTCGCTCAGATCTTATGAATAAGACGTGACCTGTGGGGCCTCATAAAAATTCTGCCGTGTGAAAAATACGTTCTGCAGTGCTGAATTCACTGGCACACAGAGCAGCTTTTCAAGTAGGCCTACCTGATGTAAATGTACAAATTGTGACTCTGTTTTGAAATCATTCCATGGTAAATAACCGGAAGTCAAAATAAATGCCCAAAACAACAGTAAAGCCTCACTCACACCGTGTAAATAATAAAGCAATTGTATTAGTAATTATTGGATAAATTTTTTAAATCCTTGCGTTTTGTTAAATGACTGTTAATATTTTCAAAAGTCTTGGTCTTGGTCTTGCAAAACCAAGACCAAGACTTTCAGCTTCAAGACCAAGACCAAGACTCTTGGTCTCAAGACCAAGACTAAGACCAAGACTTTTAAAAACGAACTCCAGTGCACTCGAGACCAAGACCTTGGTCTCGAGGACAACAAGACTGCTCAATTGTTATGTAGGCCTACGAGTCTGATTATAGCTTCCCTGTACTGGGTCGAACCGCCACAGTACAGTCCCGTTTCCAATATTGTTGATACATTTCAAAATGCCATGAAAACGGCACATGATAAAGCATGTGTACTGGGCCGTGAGGTCCTTTTTGGCGGCTTCATTTGCTGCTGTAACCTTCAATATTTGTGGTACGATTTTACTTTGCACCTATTATCTTGGAACAGTCCAAAGGAGAAGATGCAGGCATAGCGCTATAGTGTCAATATTTGAGTGATTAACGAAAAAAGAACATTTCCAATTTCTCTGAGCATTTAATCGATAACACAAACTGTATGCAGTCAGAAACATTTAGGCCTATATATTGTACTGCCTACATGTAATTTTTGACGAGTTTGTTCTACCATCTTGATAAATCCCAAAAACTGCGTTTGAACTGTGTGGTGACAAACCTTCTACTTCTCTTTGTTGACCTGTAAAAACATGAAATCATAACAAGAGATTTAGTAGGGCGTTTACCTGAGAAAGTGCTCACAAAATCAAGAATCATTTTGTAACAAAAGTCCTTAAAAAGACAAGTTTGAGGTAGTATTTTGATACGGCTGCAAATTACAAGTAAAGCCTTAATTGACAGAGGAGCAGGTAGGTTTAAGAAAGGACCGCAAGACGACACGCAGGCTCTAGCAGAAAAAAACGGAAAGGGAAAGGCTTAAGACGCCATATGACAATTTAGGGAGGGTCCGGAGGGATGGAGGAAAGGGAAAGGAAGGGGGAGGAAGAAGGGCAGGTATAGAAGAGGGAGAGGAGTACAGGAAGGGGAAAAAGGACGGAGAAAAGGGGAGGGGCAGAGGAGGAAGGAAGAAAGGGAAGAGCTTAGGACTTCAGCCCCCAAACCTGAAATCCTGGCGCCGCCACTGTATGACATGATGTAATACGGGCGCTGCTAAAATCATTCAGAGTCGGGAAGAAGGCAGACGAAAATGCTCCAAAAATGTTTCGGAAATGCGAAGTTAGCGGTTTGATTAGGCAAAGAGCTGGGCGAAGTTCAACATTTCAAGAGGCACAAAATAGAGGGACTTTATGATCCACTGACCCTATCTCACCAACAATATGCATTACATATCTGGAAAGGGTGCTTTACAAAATCCAAGGCAACTTAATTAACAGTATCACGGTCCAAGGCAACACGATCAACTATACCTGAGGTTTGCGGATGAAATATAACTGATCGAAGGACATATAAATTAAATACCACACAGCTAGAGAATGGAGAGCTGCAGGACTAATAAAATACAACATCACTGAAACCAAATCATTGATATTTCGGATGAAGGAGAACATGGTCTCAGTGGAGAGGCATGGCAAGGAGACTGAAAAAAAAACGATTTAAGAAATTTATTTATCTGGAAAGCCTGCTGACTTGGGACAACGACTGTGGCAGGGAGACAGCGGCGTCGATCTTGTTTGACAGAAGGAGGACACGGGACACTTTTGAATTGATCTGGTCAAAAAAAGGTTAATACATTTTTTTCGGGTCAAAAAAATTGGTTGACCTTTATTGGTCTCTTCAGAATGTGGAGGGACAACTGGATACTGTGTCCCCACTGTTAAAGGTGAGGGAGATCTTGTCCCCCTCGACCCTCCCGGGATCGCCGCCCATGCAGGAAGACTATAAGAAAAATTGTAATGGTAGCTGAAGCAATGTGGAGGTTGATTAAATATGTCGTGTTCGTAATGATCCACGGCACAGTTTTTAAAGGTATACCAAACAGAAAATGTATTGATGATGTCAGAGACTGGTACACACTCGATTAGCAAAGGCTGAATAGGCCCTATCAATACTCTCGTGGCACAGAATCGAAACGATTGAAAAAAGGCATTGATACATGCGATCGACATTAACGGGTGATGAACCCATGGACAGGAAGAAGAACATGTTTTGATATATATTGTACATTTCTCAAATCTAGCTGCAAAGAAAGCTACAGCTTTGAAATGTTGTAGTTTTTGTAATATTTGTGATAGAAGCATTCGCCCAAGCCAGATGGATTCTACGGAATATAGATAGGCCTAAGTGCAGGTTTCCACAGAAACAGCCGCGTTTAAGTGGCTGTTTCTGTGGAAACGCACATGTCATAATTCAAAGGACAATAATTATAGGTCCTATGCAATTCTTATTGTAGATGAATGGTCTTGAAACTATCAATCAACATTTTCAACAATATTGGCTATATACTTTTTCCTTTGATCAATTAGGCCTATTGTATTGTGTTAAACGATGGAACGAAGATAGTATAGCGTCGAAAGCATTCATGTTGAATTATATTAAATTTGCTTACATTCAATAGACAAGAAAATTTATTCTTACGCCAAATGAAAACACTTCTTGGGTTATCTCTATATTGCCTCTCATCTTCTCGTTTGTCTAGAAACATACATTTTCTCACATTGATTATATTGATTTATCATTGTTCTTTATTCGATTCAAAAGGAGTTCAGTTAATTCCGATAGATTTTAAATAGCACAGTATGTTTAATTGCCGTGTCAATGCAACAGTATTTGCAATAATCTGAAAATGATTGCCAAGATAGAATGGGTAGGCCTATAGGGGATAAAGTAATGGTAACACTTATGGACAGGAGAGCAGCAGGAGAGCAGCAGTACGCGGATCGATTCCCGCAACCCCCTCGGGCGGGGGCCTCGCATGACTGCCATAACGTGTGTTTAGTTAAGATACTGATAATTGTACTGTCATGTCTCAATGTAATCAGAGGCGTGTTTACAGAAAATGGGACCCTATGGCGCAATTTTGTTTGGGCCCTTTTGAACGTGTATACCCCAGAGTCTGAGGGTCTGGTGGTGCTTAGCCAATCATGTGCAAAAACCCACGAAGTTGAACTTGAAGCCGTTTTTGCGTTATTTATCCTGTAATTATGATTATTTATAGATAGTCCAGGCAATCTAGCTCAAATTCCTGATGAACCTGGGAAAAATTGCTTCAGAAGCTTTTTAAACGGGTTCCTGCTCAGAAAAAATTGCTGAATAACATATCCAAAATCGGACAAAATCGGTCCAGGGGAACACCCCCCAAAATGAGTTTCAAAATGGCGGATTGGGGTTTCCTAAGAAATACCAATGATAATACTAATGATTTGCATTTAGACAAAGGCAAAAGTGCTTCAAAAGCTGTTTAAATGGTTTCCTGCTCAGAAACAATTGCTCAATAACATATCCAAAATCGGACAAAATCGGTCTATGGGAACACCCCCCAAAATGAGTTTGAAAATGGTGAATTTGGGGTTTCCTAAGAAACATCAATAATAATAGGGGCCTAACAATAATTGCAGTAAGACATGGGGACAAAAGTGCTTCAGAAGCTTTTTAAACGGTTTCCTGCTCAGAAAAGATTGCTGAATAGTATATCCAAAATCGGACAAAATCGGTCCAGGGTAACACCCCCAAAATGAGTTTCAAAATGGCGTACTGGCGGTTTCCAAAGAAATACCAATAATAATACCAATAATTTGCAGTAAGACCTGGGCATAATTGCTTATGAAGGTTTTTAAACGGTTTCCTGTTCAGAAAAAATTGCTGAATAACATATCCAAAATGGGACAAAATCTGACCACGGGAACACCCCCAAAATGGCCAAATCCAATATGGCCGCCGTCGACCATATTGGAAATTTCCCTTTTTGTTTTTAGAGTATATGCACGTGTAATACCTCTAATGTTACTGATTTTAGCAGGGCTTTTTTCAGCCGGAACGCGCCGGTACGGCGTTCCGGCACCTTTTTCAGCTCCGAAAAAATAATTTATTTATTTTAATAATTAAAACAATAATTTAGTTATTTTAATTTAATTGTTTTTGAACTGCTTTCAGTGTTTATTGAGACCCCTCCCAACCCCCAATCCCGTTTTTCTCGTGATTTTAGCCCGCCCATAATTGTTGCGTTCCGGCACCTATTGTTCCGTTCCGGAACCTTTTTTTCTAGAAAAAAAGCACTGGATTTTAGTATGTAGAATTCATTTCTGATATTGTTTTCGCCATTCGAGGTCACCTTCACCTTGAAAGGTCATGGTCAAGGTCATTTTGTTACATCGATGACGCCATCAAGCAAACTTTCAATCATTTGGCAATGTACATTTTTGTGTTGCTGTTCTTCACTGGGACCACAATTATGGACACAAATTGAATTTGACATTAGGGCCTACTACTGTAAGAGAATTTGTCGTTATTCTTATTGTGGTCGCTTCAGTGGGAGATATTCTGGAATCACAAGGACACTAGGAAGGGGAGCGAAAGCGGCGTACTGACTCAACAACACGCATCGACATCGCGTTTTCTCCGTTGTTGGACCCACAATTTGGAATGGGCTTCCTCTTGAGTTGCGGACTTTTCCTCGAGACTCGTCCACCGCTTTCTTCTCTGCTGTAAAGACTCCTGACGCCGTTGGGTGAGGTCCAGTCTAGGTTCAATTTCCCCAGCAATACTCATGTTCCTGTGCGCCTCTGCAAAGTCCTTGGACGAGAAGTTGTTTTTCTCCTTCTCCATTGTTGACGGTGCTTCTGAGGTTGGTCGGTGAACCGTGTCAGTTTCGACTTCGAAGAGGTCATGCTACCACATTGTGACCTCTAGGACCCTTCGACACTCGCTGGATGGTCTGCTCGACCTTCATTTCATCTCCGACAGCGCAGAACCATCCTGGGCGATCCTGAACAACCCACTGGCTCACACAGAAGCGCCGCTAGAGGGTCATTCCTGCAATTCGGTTCAATAGTATGTCCCAAACATGTCTGAATGCGGATACGTAATAATATCATCAGATTAGATCAAAATACTTTACTGCGTAATATAAAAATGTTATTTGACTTAAAATGTCTTAAAACAATCATCAATATCGTAACATACGGAACAGTAAAATAGTTTTGTAATCAGCGGGGTATAGTCAGTAGTGTTGTCCCTTCTACATTTGGCGGTAATAAACTTGATCATTCTACTCAGACAGTGTATAATTTCTGCGTGTTTGCAAAATATTCACATAACATCACGTGCTGGCCGTAATATAAGTTAATGTTACTCTCTGTATCAGAGCTTATAACAGTATTATTTCTTTGATAATGAAAGTCCCCAAAATTTTGTCAAATCTGTTACTTTCTACTATTATTAACATTCTGGATGGCATTTTGATATGTTTAGTTTTATTTAATTCATCAGATGGAGCACTTCTGTGCGGTTTAAAATTGATGAGAAGATTGGATGATTTTATGTATGTTTTATAGTTCTAAAATTTCCGTTTTTATTTATTTTTACATCGTACATTTGGAGTATGTCAACTCTGTTACAGAAGTATGACCTTGATAATGCCTATATGTTTACGATTTTTCTTTCATAAATCGTGCTATACAAGTAATCTAAAGTCTGAAGATTAAAGTCAGTGATATTAAGAGGAAGCATTATGCTAAAAACATTTTTTTCGCGCCAAATGTCAACTCTGTTACCATCATACCCTGTTACCGCGCTGAGATACAGAGTTCACTTGTCTGTAACAGAGTTGACCAAACATAGTTCTGCTGTAGTTTCTGGTCATATCTGAGCATATTCCTCATTCGTGATTGATGCTTGTTATCAACAGGTTATGAATTATGGCTACATAGGCGTAATTTTGGGAAGTGCAAGGGATACCCGTACCCCCACTATTTGAACTGGAGGTACCGCACCCCCTCGTTTTAAACAATGCACATCACTAGTTTATTATTGTGCTTTCCCAGAGATTGCAGTCTCCGCCTTGGTTCGAGTATGTAGACAGCGTGAAGAATATGTACCACAAAAATACGAAAGTACTTAGATACACAGGTAAACCGAGAGCCAGACGAACCGAGTTACAGGCAGTCATACAAGCAGACTTTCAGCCACACAGGTCACCCGACAGACTGACCGCCGTGACCAGCACGCAGACAGCAAGCGCCACAGATCTGGGCCACTGCTACAGTCTTTTTGAAAAGATCTAACATCGCCTTCACTCTCCGTGTTATTGTTTTTGATCTTAGTCATATCGGGATGAGGAGACGTAGGTCAAATCGCAAGCTTCTAAGTCCTTCATCAACTATAAATCCGTATATGGACCAGCACTCATTTTGTCGACCTTGATATGACTCCGGAGTCTCCTTACAATCTCAGAATCAATAACTGTCCTTGATTAAATATATCCGAGCCGGCTAGCTGAAGAAAGCTCCCTCCGTTACGTAATATAGGCCTAAGCATTTAAGACGTCGTTGATTTTGACTTGAAAACATCGAGTTCCGATTTTGCTGATAGGGAAAATGGATAAATTTGTTCTAAAACGAAAACGAGTGGATACCATTATAGACGATAAAATTGCCGTTATAGAGGTAAGCTCATCAGCGTTTCATAATCAGTTACTGACAGGGTAATAAGTCCAAAATGGTCTCTATGCGAAAAGCGAAAGTGGAGAAGAAATTGGTATTTCCCACTTTTTAGACCAAAGTTACGCTCCTGTATGGCTAAATTTACTGTATTATTACTGTGTTAGTATCACAACTTGCTCTTGAGTGTGTAGTTAGTATGCTTGTCAACTCTGTTACCCGTCAACTCTGTTACCTGTCAACTCTGTTACGAGCCTTTGACACTTTTAAACAGTTTCTAAGTATTATACGAAGACGATGAATGTCATAAACTCAAATAGTGTGCATTACAGTCATGTACTCCTGCAAGTTTAATTACTATCTGAGTTGTGGTCATTTGTCTACTGCTGAATCTATGTCATGCTTGCTATGCATAGTACACAACATTTGTAATGATAATTGTTTAATAAATATATTGGCTATTTTTCAGTTTCATTTTTGATGCTATTTTAACATGGGGACACTAATTATTACTACTAGGAACACCATCCTTGTAAATATGTAATAACTTCTACCTAGCCACATACTACCATGTTTGTCGGTAACAGGGTTGACGAGTTAACGACAGACATGCTAACTTTGACGCGGATCACATCGCTATAAGTAGTCTTTAAGCCTGCATATTTTGCATCAAACCCCAGCAGTATCATATGTATCCATATACCATGTCAAATTTTCTTTAAAAAATACTTCAAAAAAATATTTTTCCACAGTCTGTTTTGGACCCGATTGCAGGAATGACCCTAGAGCTTAGGATGTGTGAACTCCAACACTTTGATTTGTTCCAGATACCACGATCCATTGTAACATAGGTAGTTGATGCAATCACATTCTGCAAAGATTGGCATAGAATCCTCGACGGTAGCCGCAAGTAGATTCCAGTTTCTATTCTCTAGGATACTACAGCATTATTGATGACGGCGATCAACTGCAGCCGAACTTAAAAGAATTGGCAGACCTCAGACTTGGCCTCGCACCCCTCAAATTCCCGGAAGTCCTGATAATTTGCAGTACATATCAGTGATATTTTCGTTAACGAAAACTAAAATTAGAAGTAAAAATAAATGATTTCGTTAACGAAAACTAGAAGTAAAAGTAGGAATAATTTCAGCAGAAGAAACGAAATTAAGAATTGAATTAGGAATTATTTGCCGAACTAAAATTATGAACGAAATTAGGAATTATTTTCAGAACTAGTCATTTTACTTCTTGTGGTGCTTAAGTTTGGACGAAGGCGAGTAAAATTGCACGCGATCCAAACACATGATTTATTGGAAAACTTCGGTTGAGATGAAAACGCTGCACATACCACTCTCGATTTAGGTCAAAATCTACTATCTTTGGTCTTCGTTGTCTAATGATTGTCCCACTTAATTGCTTACCAAATTGTTTTCAACATCGCACCGTCACGTGGCCGAACGACTCGAATGAATTCCATCAGCGACTGCACTGCGGTTTGGATTTGGTTGTCCACACAGTGGGGCCTACCCGGCAGGCCCGTAACCAGTAAAAGGCCAGACGAGTCGAGTGCCTCGTCGTAATTCTCAAGACGAGGCAAGACGAGGCATGCTTCGTCTTACTTCGACATGAGAATTACATGTAAGATATCGTGTAAAGAGTAATAGAGTATTTCATTTCCTTGCCTGGCTTCTTCTGCAAGCGTCTGACCTAAATAATATTAATGAGTTACCTTTAATGACCTTTATATGTACGAACGCATTCTGGGTAACCATGGAACAAGCCTATACAATTTCAAATCATCATTTTCTTTTCTTTCGTAAGTTCCGGGAATCGAAAATAATTAAAAGATTAGCTAGGCCTATCTGTTCTAAAATAGTAATTATTATAAAACAAGTTTAAGAAATAACTGAAAGTAAGCTAGGATTGGAAGACTTAGTCGGCTACAGGACAACGTCATGATGAGTCGACAACCTATAGCCTAAAACGACTTCAGAGTCAGTCTAAACTTCAGTTCAGTTTCCTGACTGAAACACTAGAAAATTTCAGTTTCTCGAATAAGAAGACACAGTTAAGACCGTAAAACTGATGAAAGTTATGCAGCAAATGTCATTTATAAAGACTGCGAATGCCGATGGCAACTGTCTATTTGCCAGCATCGCTGATGGAAATTTAATGTGTTGATACATCTTAAAAGTTAGAACAAGTTGAATAACGTAATTTGAGTCCTGCAAAAATCCTCAAAAATTTAATGTTTACTTCGAAAATTTGCTTCGGCTTCAGATACGATCATAGTTTTAGACAGGCTTTTACAGAACATTCCAAAACATATTTAGGCATCGCAAAATCCTGCTAATATTGACTGCTTTTATTGGCTTTGAAATATTCCAAAGCTCACCTACAAGCATCTACAGTATCTAAAAATTTCCCTAGACCCACAGTTTCCATAAATAAAAATCAATGAAACATCAACCAATCAAAATCAACGATGAATTAACCAATCAAAATCAACGAAATATCAACCAATCAAAATCAACGATAAATTAACCAATGAAACTCAACGATATGTCAACCAATCAAAATCAACGTTAAATTAACAAATGAAACTCAACGATATGTCAACCAATCAAAATCAACAATCAATCAACCAATCAAAATCAACGAAACCTCAACCAATCATAATCAACGAAACATCAACTAATCAAAATCAACGAAACATCAACCAATCAGAATCAACGAAGCTTCAACCAATCAAAATCAACCAAGCATCAACCAATCAAAATCAACGACATATTAACCAATCAAAATCAACGATCAATCAACCAATCAAAATCAACGAAACATCAACCAATCAAAATCAACGAAACATCAACCAATGAAAGTCAACGAAACATCAACCAATCAAAATCAACGAAACATCAACCAATCAAAATCAACGATATATTAACCAATCAAAATCAATGATCAATCAACCAATCAAAATCAACGAAACATCAACCAATCATAATCAACGAAACATCAACCAATCAAAATCAACGAAACATCAACCAATCATAATCAACGAAACATCAACCAATCAAAATCAACGAAACATCAACCAAACAGAATCAGCGAAACATCAACCAATCTGAATCAACGAAGCTTCAACCAATCAAAATCAACGTTCAATCAACCAATCAAAATCAACGAAACATCAACCAATCAAAATCAACGAAACATCAACCAATCAAAATCAACGAAACATCAACCAATCAAAATCAACGATATATTAACCAATCAAAATCAACGATCAATCAACCAATCAAAATCAACGAAACATCAACCAATCATAATCAACGAAACATCAACCAATCAAAATCAACGAAACATCAACCAATCAAAATCAACGAAACATCAACCAATCAGAATCAACGAAGCTTCAACCAATCAAAATCAACGATCAATCAACCAATCAAAATCAACGAAACATCAACCAATCAAAATCAACGAAACATCAACCAATCAAAATCAACGATATATCTACCAATCATAATCAACGATCAATCAACCAATCAAAATCAACCAATCAAAATCAACGAAACATCAACCAACCATAATCAACGAAACATCAACCAATCAAAATCAACGAAACATCAACCAATCATAATCAACGAGACATCAACCAATCAAAATCAACGAAACATCAACCAATCAAAATCAACGAAACATCAACCAATCATAACCAACGAAACATCAACCAATCAAAGTCAACGAAGCATCAACCAATCATAATCAACGATCAATCAACCACTTAATTAGTTCCAGAAATCTTAACTTCTTATTGTTAGTGTTGTATCAATGTGTCAATTAAAGGGAAGGGGTTAGGGAGGGTTTGGGAAGGGTAAAGCAGGGGATAGGGCGGATGCGGAACGGGACAATAATTGAGGGGACGTAAGGATAGGGAAGCGGAGAGGACAGGAGGGGGCAGAGGTCGGGGAGCGATTTGCCTCGTCTTGATTTTGCCTGTGGTTACGGGCCTGCTATATATACCCGGTTACGCTGATACTAGATAATCCTTCGTTCCGTATTAAAAAATGATAACAATTCAAATTATCAGGTAGTTTGTTTGTGTTTATTTATTTATTTTGTGCTGCTAATTTATATAGGACCTCTTCAATATTGCCTTCTTAGAAGCAGCTCTCTGTGATAGCCTATATATGATGCTGCATTGTTAGACTAACGTTTCACCCCTTGTTTTACTTCAAACAGTGTTTTCCTTTCTCGAAACAAGTTTGGTGTGCTTCTCTGTGCAAGCGTACTTTTACAGCGCGGAAATTAATAATTATTTGGAAAACTAAAATAAGAAGTAAAATTATTTGAGAACTAAAATAGGAATGATAAGTAAAATTATTTGTGAAGTAAAATTAGAATTAGAAGTAAAATTCAAGAGCTCAGAACTGAATTAAAACTGAATTAGGAATTATTTTTAGAAGTAAAATATCACTGGTACATATCTCAATAGTCCAACTGGTTCTTTTGAGTAGGGACCCTATGACCCTGGTAGAACCGCCAGACTTGCAGCCCCTAAAAGACAATCTGGCGAGCTTTTGTCATAGCCGGTCCCCAACTCTAAAGAACCAGTTGGACTATTGAGATATGTGCTGCAAATTATACTCTGAAAAACAATGTTGTCCTGAACAGTTCCAGTCCCTGATTGGAGAAGTGGAGGAGTTGCATCAGGACTTGCAAGAATTTGAGGAATGCGAAGCCAACTCTGAGGTCTCACAGAGACGCATAGGAACATGGGCATTCTTGGGGAAATTGAACCTAGACTGGACCTCACCCAATGGCGTCAGGTTCTTTAGAGCATAGAATAAAACGCTGGACGAGTCTCGAGGAAAAGTCCGCAACTCAAGAGGAATCCCATTCCAAATTGTGGGTCCAACAACGGAGAAAGCGCGATGTCGATGCCTGTTGTTGAGTCAGTACGCCGCTTTCGCTCCCCTTCCTAGTGTCCTTGTGATTCCAGAATATCTCCCACTGAAGCGACCGGAACAGGTCCTCCACAATAAGAATAACGACAAATTCTCTTACAGTAGTAATGTCAAATTCAATTTGTGTTCATAATTGTGGTCACAGCGAAGAACAGCAACACAAAAATTTACATTTACCGAATGATTGAAAGTTTGCTTGATGGCGTCATCGATGTAGCAAAATGACCTTGACCATGACCTTTCAAGGTGAAGGTGACCTCGAATGGCGAAAACAATATCAGAAATGAATTCTACATACTAAAATCAGTAACATTAGAGGTATTACATGTGCATATACTCTAAAAACAAAAAAGGGAAATTTTCCAATATGGTCGACGGCGGCCATATTGGATTTGGCCATTTTGGGGGTGTTCCCGTGGTCAGATTTTGTCCCATTTTGGATATGTTGTTGAGCAATTTTTTCTGAGCAGGAAACCGTTTAAAAACCTTCATAAGCAATTATGCCCAGGTCTTACTGCAAATTATTGGTATTATTATTGGTATTTCTTAGGAAACCGCCAGTACGCCACTTTGAAACTCATTTTTGGGGGTGTTCCCCTGGACCGATTTTGTCCGATTTTGGATATATTATTCAGCAATCTTTTCTGGGCAGGAAACCGTTTAAAAAGCTTGTGAGGTACTTTTGCCCCAATGTCTTACTGCAATTATTGTTAGGCCCCTATTATTATTGATACTTCTTAGGAAACCCCAAATTCACCATTTTCAAACTCATTTTGGGGGGTGTTCCCATAGACCGATTTTGTCCGATTTTGGATATGTTATTCAGCAATATTTTCTGAGCAGGAAACCATTTAAAAAGCTTCTGAAGCACTTTGCCCTTGTCTAAATGCAAATCATTAGTATTATCATTGGTGTTTCTTAGGAAACCCCCAATCCGCCATTTTGAAACTCATTTTGGGGGTGTTCCCCTGGACCGATTTTGTCCGATTTTGGATATGTTATTCAGCAAATTTTTCTGAGCAGGAAACCGTTTAAAAAGCTTCTGAAGCAATTTTTCCCAGGTCCAACTCTAAATTGCCTGGACTAAGAAGCTATTGAAAGGAATGTGAAGTCATTTGGCTTAATGTTATGTTTTATAATTTAAAAAATATTTTCATTCGTTTGGGGCCCTCAGAGATTTGGGGGCCCTAGGCGCGAGCCTAGTGCGCTTAGGCCTACGTGTAAACGCGCCTCTGAATGTGATCTTACTGCGTTTGTCGGTTTGAATTAATAAAGGAAAGATTATTATTATTATTATTATTTTTATTATTATTATTATTATTATTATTACTATTATTATTTTTATTAACATTTTATGGTTCGCTACGTAGCCTACTATAGCCACTTTACGCGTACATCTTGCTTTCAGAAAGAGGCATTCTATCTTGTGTAAAAACGAGACCCAACATAACAATATAGGACACAAAAATAAGCCGGGCGCTGTAACATAAACTTTTACAGAAATAATTGGTAGTCTCATATATCTGTGCTTTTTGAGAAATTACCTTGACATCGGATTCCACAACTGAAAGCTACAATTAGACAAACAATTACTCTAAAAGCAACGTGCAAATTAACTTGTTTCTTCACTATACGGTAGTTAGTATTCAGACTGCTCGAAAACAAAATCAAGTGCAGGAAAACGTTAATTTTTGTCCAACTTAAATAGATCATGTCAGTTGAATTCATTCGATTTGACAGTTCCTGTATTCTTCCTGAACGATCTTTAATTGATAATGAATAATAGGCCCAAATATAATTTTATGATAGATTATTTTCTTAAATTTTAAGTTTTATGATATAATAATAATTTATCGGGCTGGAAGACAACAATACATTTTTGTGTCCTTGTCTTCGTTGTCATAAAAAGTTTGAATTTCTTATGGTAAAATTAACTTAATATATCATTATCTATCTCAAATTTAATTTCATTATGCTACTATAATATATATATATATATATATATATATATATATATATATATATATATATATATATATATATATATATATATATATATATATATATATGGTATAATTGAACCATTATTCAATGTAGAAGTTCGGATAACTCACCAAGCATGAAGCTAAGAGGAAAAAGATCAAGTGCAGACCGATATACAGTGATGACAACATGGTAAGAGCAACTTTATCTGCCCAGACAACGTGCATTGGAAGGTAGACATTAACAACTGGCGCTACGGCGTGCCAGATACAAATGCAGCAGAGAACGGTCATGCAGGCAAGAATATATTTATCCTGTTTAACAAATTACACAACTTTTTAATTATTGCACCAAAAAATCAACAAGCAACAATGATTAATGTTGTTACAACATTAATCAAGTAATTTGAATAAATTGGAAGCGCTGACTTGAACTGAAATCCAAGTTAGTTTAAATTTACACTGGCAACAACACGATCGACATTAGGCCCCTACTATTGTTTAAAAAGATCTCACTAGAACTAAAGTTTAGAACAAACAATTAAGAAACCAAGCAGAATATTATGCACCAAATTTCAAATAGAAAAGCTCATTTGAAGGTTTTAAAATATTTATTTTTAGGCTTAGAAACAAATTCAAGTTTTAACGACGTTACCTACAAATAAGATAGTTTAAATTATGACGTCATCAACCGAACAGCGATTACAATTGCATTATTTTATAGCACCGTATCATGCTTCTTATTATGCGAAAGTTGTTGTTTACATTGCTCTAGCAAGGCCTATAGCTGTATACGTGATAATTTAAAACAAGGTCATGAATTAACTCTTCAAAGTTCATTGTATAGACTTACTTATGTACCAGCTTTATGAGAACATTGACTAATCTTAGGCTTACATGTCTTTAGAAAATGATTCAGTAGTAACTTAAATGCTCACAGGAGACGAGAATGATTCAATTTTGCCTTTCAAGCATTTGTTAAATATCTTTCAGAATTCTGGATGTTTGACTTTCACGCAAAATGCTAACTCAAAAGCCTCCAAAATAGAAAGGGAAATTTAAATGAGGAAAATAAACGTATAAAAATAAATACTTGTATATGAAAGGACAATACCATTATTCAGTACTCTGAAACTTACAAGATATGTGAGATACGAAATCATTGGAAGACTTTGGTTCACAACAAATTTGAATGAGACAGTTGTCAGCAGAAGAATGAATGACAATTGTAGTCGATTCTGGGGCAACAAGAAGTCCACAGAGAAAGTGGTGAACGCCAGGCTACATATCAAACACTGAAATGAACATATATTATTAACAGAAATTGTTTTCCTATATATCTTACTAACAATGATTTGAGATATATTTTTAATATTCAATCTGTTGGTTAGTTAAAATCATTTCTATGTATATACAGTTAGTTAAGTCTTTTTATTTCAAGCATAGTACATGATACTTAGCCTATGGCATCAGGTATTCGGCTCATTTGTAGCTGAATACCTGGTTTGCTCTTTTTTGTTTTTTCTTTGATTTTCGTATTAATCTTAAGGGCTTTTCGATGCCAAGTTGCTATCTCATTGCTTAGAGTTAATAAGTGACCCTAATTAAGCGTGACTTCTGTTCCCGTGCATAAAATGTAGGCCTAAATGTACACGTGTTTGCAGGGGCGTAACTGTTGTCTAAAAAGTGGGGGTACCAATTTCTGACATACACGAAGCAAGGCGGAGACTGAGATCCCTGGGAAGGCACAATGTAATAAAATATTGATTGGCATTGTTCAAAAAGTGGGGGTACAGTACCCCCAGTCCAAAAAGTGGGGGTACGGATACCCCTCGTACCTCCCACAAATTACGCCTATAGATGCGTGTTTGTATAGCGACCGTATACGGCCTCGACCGTGATCATGTTTCAATAAACTGATCGTATGTCTTTTGTTTCTCTGACAATAATTGTATTATGCGTGCAATATGTATCATTCTTGATATAAGATCGATAAGTGATGAGTTGAGATCTGCAGTGACTGATAAAAGAAATCGGATGTTTTGACAAATTTATTTTTGTAACAAGCTACACGTATAAGCTTATATTCCAATTTATGTAAAGAGAGACTAAAATAAATTTTCAATTTACCATCACTAGAATAATATTCCAAATAAAAAATTCTGGTCGTCTAGACGCTTTGCATGCAGCACAAAATGCAGAATGTGTAGTTCTGGGTTTCTTGTTATCATTAGTCCATGTTTTTTTCCAGGTGTTCAAGAAACTGTGTACTCTCCATTCTTGTAACTCAGAAGTAGATGCTGTGTTTATCGCACATTTTTCAAGAGCATCTTCAACAAAATCGACCTCTTTATGAGTTCTGTCTGATGTCAAGGTCACTGTGAGATCCTAAACGTCAAAAAACGCATCATTCATGCTACACACGGCAAAACAGAGCTGATTTGAATTGGGCCCTAGTGCTTTATGTAATTGTAAAGGACAATATACGTAAACATAACTGAGTTCAACTTTGACCAAATACTAACTGGTTTTGAACTTTTGATCATAGAGCTTACACACTGCTCAGATGAACATTTTTAAGAAATTTAATTTGTAAAATACTAAAACAGCTGATATAAGGCCTACCTGTGTGTCGAAAGGAAATTGATAAAGTTCCATAAATTCCTGAAAGCTGCCACTGACTCGTCGCCTTTCTTTAACTATTGCTCGGCCTTTATGGTTAAATATAACAGAGTAAGATATAAATTCTTTTGGTTGCCCAATGACGTTCTCTATATACAATTTCGGCGTCCAATAAGTACTCCAGTCAATATCCTCGTCTTTCTAAAAAAATCACTTCACATTAAACTAGCAAAACAAGTCGAAGCATTTAAAGACGGTAGTTAGGCTACTAAATGATTTTCCTGATTGGGTTAAACAGTTGGTTCCAGGACTATCGCTCATAGGACTATATATCTTATAGGACTATCGCTCATAGGACTATCGCTTATACTTTATAGAACCATCGCTCATAGGATTATCACTCAAAGGGACCATCGTTCATAGTACCTTAATTCGCTCATAGAATTATCGCTCATACGCTGTTATTAATTGTGTGCACATCAAAGTAGGGACGCGAGCGATTAACTTCCAATTAGCTAGCAATTACAAAAGTAATCAACTAATCAACTGCTCCACTTGACTTAATAAACTATAACTTTACAAATATTTATTAAAATAATTATGGGCCTAAAAAATTCGTACGTTTTGAACAAATACATTGATTATTAAAATGCACAGATCATATAGGAAATAAACAAAATAAACAAGTGATTTCAAATAAAGATTGAGTTTTATGTCTTTTTACAAAAAAGGATCATGAAACAAACCTTGGCGTCTATGTTTATTAACTCCTTTACTATCTGCTATAATTGCTCGCGGCGTATGAGCGACAGTCCTATGAGCGAAAGCTTTGAGTGATAGTCCCATGAACGACAGTCTGTATACTAAGGAATTATTTGCAAAAAGTCTAGTTCAATTTAAAGTTTCTGGTGTTCGTCAGATAATCTTTATAAGGAAATAAATATTACTTAAAGAAGAAAATCGTGCATTATTGGAAGAGTAAATTGGTGACCCTGTAGAACTGCAACTCTTTGAATAGTTTACACACTAATTTTGTAATTCTTTATTTAGTTTTTTAAAATCAGTTCTTTCATTCTTACCAAGTGAACTTTTCCGTCCAGTAAAGGTTCTCTCCACTTTGACTGAAGGTAAACATCAGCTGTGTATCGGTCGTGTATGGTGTCAATAACCGTCAACTTTAAAAATACTATTCTTATATGAATTGTGATCTAAAGAAAAACAACTTAAATAACTCATAATTATCAAGTTATATACATTTATACTTTTTATCCGAGAGCATTTCACTTAAAAAGCACATACGAGAAATTAATTGCCAACAAATAATATTATCGACAGTAGGCCTAATACAGTAGGCCTAGTTTACTTGTTGAACTACATTTAATGGTTGTTAAGGTCGCCTCCTCCTTTTATGTCTTTTTACAACAAAGGATCATGCCTCCTCCTTTTTAGACATAGAACTGGCATTTCCAGAGTAGGAGCAGTGGCTATAGTTTCAACCAACAACTTTATATTAACTTGTGAGAAACAACTTTAGTAGGCAGGCTCATCTTTAGTAGGCCTAACACAGTCGCTTCAAATACAACTGTTTAAAGCGAGGTTTTAAAAATAATGTCATTGTAATAGACCTATTATATATTACTTTTAGGCCAAATTTTATCAAATTCAAGATGTTTAATTCTAATTTCATTTTTATAAACATTATCTCGATAGTATTAAAAATCAATTAATTGAAATTCTCATTTGTCTGGCTCTCACCTAAAACGAAAGCTATTTAGACAAATAAGTTTTTTTCAGAATCAGTATTGAAGACTGGCCTTTTCATTTCGAAAGATATGAAGAGGAAGTTGTTGGTCTTTTTCTTTTGATTTGATATTGTCAAGAGCTTGACAGTGCTTTTCCGTCGTTGGATTTGCATGTAAAATCTCACTATCTTTTACTTCACGTCCGTGCTGTCTGACAGTCGCTTCAAGCAATTCTATTGCCTCTGTCAATTCACTGACAAGAGATAAAATGTCTCGGGAGTAAGCACCTGAATGAGTGTCTCCCGGCATCTCCGACTTGATTGAATCATTATGCACAGAGATCGAGTTGCACACTGTTGCAGGAAACATACCCCCGACTAGAGACAGTTTGGTTACATTCGCCATTACTCTGAAACAATAATTTGCCATAAAATAACAATAACGTTACAGAGCTAATATTAAACCAGCAAGAAACAGCTCGTGCATTATAGCTTCCATTATCTTATAATAATATTATTGCTAACAATATAATAACAATAATAATAGTGATGTATTACCCTTATAATGGAAACAAGATCATTATTATATTTCCCCCCGAGGTACAGATAATCCCTCAGGAGTCAGATAATAAGTATGTGAAAATTAATCTCTGGAGTGACCATCCTTGTTGTTGTTGTTATTATTATTATTATTATTATTATTATTATTATTATTATTATTATTATTATTATTATTATTATTATTATTATTATTATTATTATTATTATTATTATTATTATTATTATTATTATTATTATTATTATTATTATTATTATTATTAGTAGTAGTAGTAGTAGTAGTAGTAGTAGTAGTAGTAGTAGTAGTAGTAGTAGTAGTAGTAGTAGTAGTAGCAGGGGTGGCGGTTCGCCTCCGCGCCCCGCCAGGTTGTATGACTTCGCCAGACCAGCCCGTCATGATGGGCTGCCAGAACGGGCCTGCATTGCCCATGTTTAATTAAAGCCATGTCCATACTGGTAGGCGTAATTTAAGGACTGGGGTACCGCACCCTTACTTTTCTTAGCCCCAATAATTCAAAAATGCCATAGCTATTCAGTCTGCTAGGTCTACTTTCAACTGTGCTTTCCAAAGTATTGCTGTTCGGTCTATCTTTACGTACATAAATAGGGAGGGAGTAGAGAGTCAGACAGCATAGACAGGACATGGAAGATTGCCATGACCCTGAATTGAACCTCACTCTCCAATTGAGCGAAGTGTCTCAGCATGTGGGCTAAGTTACAAAGTGCAGCAGAGTCCTCCACACACAACACGCGTATACATAGTTATCCTCGATATTACACCAGTCCCAACATCGCCAGTGCCAGCATCAGACAGGCTTAAACGCAATTATCCATCATCAAACTTGCATACATGCGGGCTGTCATGCATTGCTCCACGAGTTTGCAGTATATCAAATTTTTAGTGCATTTGGCTTTAAACCCAAATCACGCGGCCTTTTGGATATTTAACAAATAGCAATTCTTTACAAATCGGTGTCGGATTGGCGATCAAACATAATTATTGGATTAAACTGCTATGAAACCAAGAATAGTTGGTATTTATCACATCAATTCACGTTCTTTAAATAAATAACATTAGCTCTAAATTGTGATAAATTAGATATATATAATTATAAGTTGTATCCTGATGGCTGACGCTACTAAACGCAAAAACGCTACAAACGAGCCGAGAGGGGGAAATGCCCCCTAATTGTTCCCATGTGCGGACAACCTAAGAAGGATGAAGAAGCCATTCAATTGCACTCAAGACCTTCAACTTCAAACGTAGGCCTAGTTTTGAAATTCGATGATAAGCAACCATGGACTTCCGCAGGAATTTTTGTGGGGAGGGGTAAAATTTTTGTAGGGGGAGCAAAATGACGTTTTTGCATAGAATAGCTAGCTATTCATGAACGCAGAACAGTATGTATACGTGATAACTTTAAAAATAACTAATGGTCAAGAACTTTTCCTAAATAATTAAGTACTTTTTCGCAGAGGCGCCCGCAGGCTTTAAAAAATTGGACGCACACCCCAAAAAATTGGACGCACACTCCTCCCGTCCCCTCCCATCCTACCCGTCCTCTATCCGCCGCTGGTAGTCATACACTGAAAATGACTCAGAGTGACTCATTAGACACAATTCAATTTAGATAACATCCAAATCTTTAACATGCCGTATTGTCGTTCATAAAAATTATCCATGCTCTGCCTTAGGCCTATACTTGTGTGGATTTGATCTGGTGGGTGGACGCACGTGCGTCCAGTGCGTCCGCCTGCGGGCGGCCCTGCTTTTTCGCATTGAAAATAGTGTTGGGACTGTTGTACTAATCATAATAATCAAAAGATTTCATTTTTGTAAAATATGCGCAAAATCCGGGAGGAGAAAAGCCCTCCTAATTGTTCCCATGTGCGGACGCCCTTGTGAGCAACAGAGAACGAAAACCGTTACTTGCAGATACGGATCGAGCTCCCTTGATACTGATCTAGGACTGTACATTAATACGATTTTAAGCACAAGACCACGAATTCTATGCGAGCATAGTCCTTGTCAAGCCGGCCAGAACCAACAATTTCAGCCTCCTATAGTCCTAGTATACGGATGACGTGAGAAGAACGTTCCAAACTTCATGATACACCAAAAAATTGGAAAGGGAGATATCACGCAAGATAATAAATCGGCTTGTTTTTTTCTCCAACAAATCAAGAAATGTATTGTCATGCTTGTTGGCTGCTTACTGATTTTAATTCTGAAAATTATAACAAGGAATGGGCTGATCCAGTTTCTGGGGTCAAAATTGGAAGATGAGTGTGAAAAAGATTATAAAACATGAAACATGTAACCAGTATTTAACCACAATGCACCAATGTTTGCTTTCAAATATACATGTAGGCCTACTATCATTTAGGTAATAACCAATTTACCCTAGAACGTACGTGGCGCCCCTCAGAAAAACCCTTGCCCCTCCAGGCAAGAAATCCTGGATCCGCCACTGCGCTCATGTCTCTATATTATTCAATAACCATTGTTTTAGCTATCTCTATTTGTGTTGTCTTTCTAAGCAGGAGCGGCGATCCCGGGAGTCGAGGGGACAAGACACCACCTTTAAGAGTGGGGGACACGCTATCACGCTATGCAGTTTCCCCACATTTCGAAGAAACACCAAAAAAGGTCAACACAACGCGCGAAAAAAAATTCACCTTTTTTGACCAAATTAGTTCAAAGTGTCCCGTCCCCCCCCCATCTGTCAAACAAGATCGCCGCCACTATTTCTAAGGACAGTCGTCTAGTTCTGTTTCTATTTATGAGGCCGATATCGTCAGTAGGTCTAGTGCATGAAAACCTGGGTTCACAGGTTTACGGGTACCTGCATGGTAACTCTGCGTCTCTGCCACGCATTTGAGACCAGGTTTTGACAGGTTTAACATCATCACTGTTAACGCAATTTAGACCGTGAAACTGACCGATTCACATCATACAGACCAACGAAGGTTCGGTAGAACGCATTGCGCACGCAGCGAACATCGTGCAAGAGTTGTAGACCTGTGGAATGGTTTGGACGATAGTACTGTCTCAGTGGACACTATAACAGCTTTTAAGAAGAAGCTAGGAAAATTGGGCTATTAAGGGTTCGAGGTAAATTTGCAGTGGTTCTAACACAGACTACACGTCTTCTAAACCACTTAAAACCCTTGTTATGTTATGTTATGTTATAGCCTACGTTGTATAATAGCAGGGCATAATAATAACAAAGACGATGGCTGCACTGTGTTACGTGCTTGGTTAGCCTACTTATCGGCTCATGTCATTTGTTTGTTGGTGACGACTATGTTGCATGACGCTTTAATTACTAATGACGAGCGTTGTACTTTGTCGCATCGTATCTATAGTCGAAAACTGGATGCTTTTGTTTAAACTGTTTTCAAGTGTTAAGGGTCATCCATAATGGACGTCCGCAAATATGGGTGACCCGTCAAAATAGCCCCGTCAAAATAGCCCCGTCAAAACAGCCCCGTCAAAATCGCCCAGCGTCAAAATAGCCCCGTCTAAACAGCCCCGTCAAAACAGCCCCGTCTTAAACGACAGAAAACAAAGTGAAAATGTTGACCACAAGATTTATTCATTTATAAGAAGATACTAATAAAAGATACTACTATAAAAAACAGACTACAAGCATGGAATGTTAAATGTTTTTCTACGAAACGCGAACAAAAGTTTCTAGGTTTTAGGTAATAATTGTGACCATCTAAAAAGAAAGTTAATGTCGATGTCTTAAGCAAGAGCTTAGATACTAAGATTATGCACTCTAGCGCGAAGGTATTCCAGAATTGCAGTAGCGCCATAAGTTTCATTGACACTTTGCAGCCGGCGGTTTAACTTAACGTACTTCGCCTTGGAGGCTTCCGGCTGTCTAAACCCTGAATTGAAATGGCCGATAGCGATCTCTACACTGTAGTGACTGTAAATCTTACTGCTCTTTCCGAAACTGGTCTACCAGTTTATACACAGAAGGATGGTGGCAGTCCAAAGTCTGCTGGAAAGCCCGATGCCATGCTTCGACGGAGTTATTCGTCCGAGGTAACCCAAGAGTTGTTCGCTCGCGGACGTTCCACACAGAAATGGCGAAATCAAAACATTTCTTGTAACATTCAACTTATTAGCCATTGTGGAACTGCTTGCCTTTGGCGTTTTTATGGGGCTATTTTGACGGGGCTGTTTTGACGGGGCTATTTTGACGCAGGGCGATTTTGACGGGGCTGTTTTGACGGGGCTATTTTGACCGGGCTATTTTGACGGGGTGCCGCAAATATGACCTACTTCGGACCTCTCCCTTGTCCGCATTTGTTCGTATTTTACCTTATCCTCCCCTCCCCTTTACGGGACGTCCACACGCCCAAGGCAACAAACGAAAAAACCAACATTGTGACTAACGTCACCAGTGTGAGAATTGTAGGAAAAAGACTGGAAGGGGGTGTTAGACTTTTTTGTATTGTATTGTATTGTATTGCATATGGGCATTTATAAAGCGCCTCTCGCGGCATAGACCATTCAGAGGCGCTCCCAGTGCGCGAGACCCCGAGAGAAAAAGCAGGACTTAAGGTGAGAAAAAGAAGAAGCAACGCTACCAGAGAGAATGGTGGTGCGGACAGAAGGAGGAAGTCGGTTCCAAAGTGAGGGACCTATGCAGGCAAAGGATCTGGACTGAGCCATAGTAGTCCTGACACGAGGAACTAAGAGGTCAAGACGATCAGAAGATCGGAGAGGACGCAGCGAAGCGGCAGAATGAGGCCGTTGAATTAGATCACATAAGTACTGTGGAGCAAGACCCAGTTGAGACTTAAGCACAAGAATAGTTTAATCCATGTGGAGTTGCATATTTTATCCGTATTTTGCAAACTGAGAAAATTCAAAAATGCAATAGAAAGCCAATTAGGTCTTCACGTTACTACAATGTTGTTGTTAGAGCTCCATTATGGACGAAATTATATCTACCTGTTAATAATTTGTTTTCTTATAACGACAATGTCGACGTCTCTTTGTTTTCATCATGACCCTTTTAGTTTTCTCAACATTAATCTGACGAATCTTCCGTCTCTGCCGTAATGTCCTGTAGGTTCTGATCTATGGTAGGCCTATAGTTTATATAGACCTACTATTAAATCGAGGACTTCCGGTTAGTTTTATTCCTCACTCAGTGTTGTTTCGTTGTGACTTTAGGCCTACTCGATCTGCCTTATTCCAAACTTAGTAGATAGGCCTACCATGAAAAAATACATTCTTGACCTACCTGTCTTGGTCTGGATGTATATTCCGTGATCTTTGTCTTATTCCGTTTTCTTTTAACGCACTTTCAGATTTCTGGTATATTTGTTGCACACGTTTTATCAGTTTATTTTGTACTCGTGCACTTTAATTTAATATGTGACTGAAACAGCTAACATAGCTTGAGCAAGTTCTTTTCTGCAAAGTTAATTTAAATTTTAAATAAATTATTTCATTGATTATTTTATTTACTACAGCTAACAAAGCTTGAACAAGTTCTTTTCTACAAAGTTAATTAAAATTTTTAATAAATTATTTCATTGATTATTTCATTTACTGTTAAATGTTTCAAGTGCGCCCTCAATAACGTTCTGCAATTTTCTTTCAATCTGGAATAATTGAGATATACGAAAAACAAATCCAAAGCAAACCTATTTACTTTTCTACAATATAGGCCTATATTATACTAAATGAAAACATCTTTCAACAAGCACTTGTCGCTAAGACGAACGAAATAGGCCTGCTCAGAGAAAAGCTTTCAGCATAAAGAGAAAAAACTTAACATAAAGCTTTCAAGTTCAATGATAACACTATATCATTAACCTGAATTATCACTTTTGAACATTTTGAAAGTCATACCATAAAGTGACGAAAGTGAAATTGTTTACTCGCTGTATACTTACGTTGTTGCCGGTTTATTTCAGCACAAGCGTTAATGGCTCTCTATGTTAAGCTTACAACTACTCGTTTAAATGAGATTGCAATTACAAACGACAAAACTGTGATTTAACATCAGGAAGTAGGCCTAACAGTGCAGTTCAACATTTACCTGTTGCTGCAAGAAAGCAATTGCATCTAACAGTAGCTTCAGCATGCCCTTTTTATCGGCGAATGGATTATTGATCTGCAACGATATTAGCAGCCAGCTTACTTTGAATCACGAAAGAAATTTGGCAACCACCAACAGGGGGCCTATATGGATCTGCGCATAAATAAATAACTGTGGAAATCAGCACGTTTGAGTAAATTAATGTATCGCGTGCATGCTTTGTGGCGTTTTCAGGAAAGTCCTCATATTGTTGCGTGTCTGATGGTAACGATCGAAAGAGCGATCAAATATTAGTCTGTAGCAATATTGCTGGTATTCTATAATTTAGTAAATATCGCTCAGAAATGTTTGCACGGGCTGTAAATATTTAAAATTCTAGCAATTTTATTCGTTCAGAAAATTGAAGATGACCTTAAGGTCGTTAATATTGGCAGTCTGGCAATAAACTATCGGCTATGCAGACTACCAGAGGACACTGATCGAATAAAAAAAAACTTGACCGTTAGCCGCAAGTTTAAGCCTACTGAAAACATTGTTAATAAGGATCAGTAGACAAGGAAAAAGACGTATATATATGACGATCTGCAGAATTCTAAATTTTAGTAACTGATGACGCATGAACGAAGTAGGGCCTGGGAAAATGGCGTATAGGCCCCTATGAATGCATCAAAGTTGCTGCAACTTGTAGGCCTAAATGTTGTAAGAGAACATCGGCAGGCATAATAAACTCTTCACATGCACTGTTGGCCTAAAGTTACCTAAGAAGACTCAGTCCACGCAGAGTTGGCGAGTAGGCCTACGTAAATAAGGCGATGTTGTAGGTCAAATAAGTTACAGTTTGACAATAATGTTTACCGCTAACAAATCAGATTAACTGGATTTTCCATGAGTTTAGACGGAAACTGGAGAACGGTTTCCAGGGTCATACCTCCAATAATTGAAGCAATTTCTCCACTAAGATGGCCTACAAAGCTGGACCGTGGACAGTGCTGGGTAAAATAGGCCTACTCTGTAAATGTATTTGAAATACAAATACAAATACAAAATACATTTTTTTAAATGTAGGCCTATTTGAAATACAAAATACAAATAGGCCTACATTGTTGTATTTTGTATTTGAAATACAAAATAAACGCACCCTAGCCTAGGCTAGATGTGGAGTTAAAATGTCAATGAGTCTTTATGCTGCAAAAACCTAATGTCAGGTTGGCGAAGTTTTCAAAGGAAAAAGTCATTTTTCTGCTTTAAGAGACTATAGCCTACGTATCTATCAAACAATCAATATTCGTTTAATTCAACAAATCATCAAGTCTATAATTATTGTTATGCTTGTAGTTTAAACGATGCCGTTATAATTATTTAACAGTCGCGAAGGTAAAACAATGCGAAATTTGGTAGGCTACCCCCACTTTCTAGACCAGAGTTACGCCCCTGGAATTAAGGCAGTAGTAGTAAAACTAAGCGCCCAGCACAACCACTCAATAACTAGGTTCATAATGCAATAACCACCCAATAACCACCTAATAACCATGTGACGTCACGACCATCGTATGACGTCATCGAAACTATTGGAAATCCCCACAGTTTCGATGACGCGCCTATGAGTCATTAAGCCTAAGGAATAACCGGTAGTTTCTAGTTTACAAATTAACTAATACATCGTTATCTACCCACGAGTTGAAGGACTCATTATACCCCACCCATTTAACGAGCGATTTCTTCCCGCGTTTTCTAATAATTTTTTCGATCCTAAATATTTCTTGAGTCGTCTTCTGTAGCTCCTGTTCATAGAATGAGCCTTGTATCTCCTCACCATTAGAATCGGTAATCTTATAAGTTGGAGGATCCGTATATTGAACCTGAGATACTATAAAAACCTCCTCCGTCCATCTAGGGAGATATCCTTTCGAAAAGATATTCTTCTTTTTAGTTATCCTGACTTTATCTCCGATCGAGAATCTAGGCGCAATAGGCTGTGAGACCTCTTCACCGTACAAATTCATAAATACAGTCTTTTCATTCGCTTTCATACTAGCCTTAACTGGAGTCATTTTAATGGAAGAATGTCTCGTATTGTTATAACTACTGACCATTTCGTCTAATATATCGATATATCTTCTCGTTGAATTAGCTGTAAAGTACTTAAACATTTTATCTTTCATCGTCCTGTTCCATCTCTCAACAACGCAAGATTTTTCGTCATTCTCGGTAGAGTACAGCTCGAGCAAATTCTTTACGTCTTTGTTATAAAATTCCTTACCCTTGTCTACCCATAATTTAACAGGCTTTCGTCCACTTTCGAGTATCTTCGCGAAGCCGCTAGCTGTAGATTTCCCACTCTTATCATTCAATGGCATGATCCACCCGTACTTAGAAAACACATCTATAACGGTTAATAGGTATTTCACACCACCGTTATCTTGAGCGAAGGCTTGCATATCGACTAAATCAGCCGCCCATATCTCATCTATCCCACTAACATACACCTTCCGTTTTCTAAAATGCCTTACTACTGGTTTATGTAGTTCATCCGCGAGCTCGTCGGTCCATTTGGGGTCGGGTTGTAATTTTAGGCTTTTTTTAAACCTAACCCGAGACTCGCCTTAGTATATAATATAGGCTTGACTATGCTCCTCTCTATTCGTTCCCGCAAGCTAGGATTAGGAATATTATTCAAATCATTAATCATCGCTCTATCAGCGACATTCCTAGAAGCCGTATCGGTGTGCTGGTTGTAAGCTAAATCGTGAATATACGCGGCACTATCAACCCTATCAACGGGTTTAGACCACTCTTTTGGAGTTAAATCGGGATTCAACCGCAAATCTAGTCTAGTTCCTGGGCCTGTAAACTGATGGCCAGGTAAATGCATCTCACCCGGGAATTTAGCCCAAGGCAACTTAATACCGCTAGTTACCGAATTTAGAGATCCAACTAGATCACCGCCTTGTGTCGCTTTCACGAACTGCGTCTTTATTTTTCCGCAAACATCGCACGTCCCGCTATGCATCGGCCTCCCATTCTTCGTTATAACGGTCTGTACGTTTTTAGTTTTAGTATGATTTTTACACTTTACGCAATATATTTTAAATACAACTAGATATATTTAAAATGGAAGCTAAAAATTTATCGTGGAAAGGTGTGTTATCTAATAGATTTAATAATCCTCTTTTACCGAAAAGTATAAGGGGATTAATTGTCGGAAAGTCTGGTTGTGGTAAGACTACATTACTGATGAACTTACTTATAAGACCTGGGTGGTTAGATTACAACAATCTACAAATATTCGGTCGGTCTCTCTTTCAACCAGAGTATAAAATCCTGAAAAAAGCATTTGAAGAAAAGCTACCTAAAGAATCCATAGTTGGGTTATTCGATTACCAAGACGAGATCGTAAGACAAAATAGTTCACCAGCAGCTGTAGTTGAGGAAATGGCTAAACAACTGAATGAGAAATCTGATATATCTTCCAAGTTCTTTGAATCGGCCGAAGACGTACCAGACCCGAGAGAATTGGATCTGGAGAAGAACCACCTAATGATATTCGATGACCTTCAGCTAGAAAAGCAGAATTTATGCGAGGCCTACTACATCCGAGGAAGGCACAGCAATGTTGACAGCATTTATTTAGCTCAAAATTATTTTAAACTGCCGCGACAGACGATTAGAGAGAATGCAAATTTTATCTGTTTGTTTCCGCAAGACAAGAAAAATATTGATCATATATACGGCGATCACGCGAGTATGGACATGTCTAAGGATGAGTTTAAGAAACTATGTCAAAGAGCCTGGAAGCGACGCCACGGATTTGTAGTAATAGACCAGACTAGTAATAAAAACAACGGTAAGTATAGATGCGGCTTCGATGAATTCTACATTCCGCTATAAATAAATCTTTCGCTAATTTAAAAAATGGAATCGAATCTACAAAAGATTGCGGATAATACCGAAAGGATCGCGCGTAACACGGAACCAAAGACATCGTTTTACATATTATTAAGCGAGAAGACTTCGAGAATAAGAACGTGGTTCAATCCGCTGATACAGTTCGATAGAGATAAAAGGTATGAGATGTCTTTAGTCAACCTAGAATCATATTTTTCCTTCCCGAATATCGAGGCGAATAACAACAGCTTTTCATATTCGCCGAATGGTGGGACTATGTGGGTTACTATACACATCCCCGAAGGCTGTTATGAAATTACCGATATTAACGAATACGTGCAGAGAAGCACGAAAGAAAAGGAGCATTACGATATGGTTAACAACGCATACGATATTACGATAGACGCAAACAGTAATACGTTGAAAACTGTTTTACATATAGCTGAAAATTACCTGGTTGATTTTGGGGAGTTGAATTCTATCGGGAAAGTCCTCGGTTTTAATAGCCAACAGGGCCGGATTAACAAATGTGGTGGCCCTGTTCAGTAAAACTGTGGAGGCCCCAACGACTATCCACTGTAGAGTGTACACAATAAAATGGCGTCATTTTATAGTGTGTAACATAGCACTTGAGTTCCGGTCAGGTCAGAGGCGTAACTTTGGTCTAGAAAGTGGAGGTACCAAATTGCGCATCGTTTCTCCTTCAAGATCTTTAAAGGCTTATAATGGCGCCCAATAAATCTATATTTGGCGCCATTTACACGCAAGTCCGAATACTAATAATGATGATGCTGATAATAATAATAATAACAATAGCAATAAATATAGTAATAATCACAATAAGCGTGATAATAAATATGATAACGATAACAACAACAATTATATAATAATGAAAATAAAAATAATAATTTAAAATTACTGACAGTAGACATGTTTCATTATGGAAGCGTGTGTCGATCATAGTTGAAGTGACGTAACAATAGGTCTTGATTCTCAAGATTTAAACCTAATAACAATAGACTTATTAATAATTGAAATGACGTTAGAATGGCCTTTATTCTCTAAATCTAAAATTACAAACAATAGACGCGTGTTTCATAATTGAAATGAAGTGACAATAGGCCTATTTTTCTAAATTTAAACGTAATAACATTAATAGACTTTTTCCTAATTGAAGTGACGTAACAAAGGCCTTTATTCGCTAAATCAAAAAATTAGGCTATTAGTTATAGACGTGGTCCATATAGTTGAAATGACGTAGGCTACTTAATGAGTGGTAGTCTTTTATTCTCTAACTTTGAACTTAATAACAATAGACCTCATCATAATTTAAGTAACGTAACCAAGGCCTTTATTCCCTATATTTGTGGGGCGTGGTGGCTCAGTGGTAAGTTCGGCGCCTTGTGACCGGAGGGTTGCAGGTTCGAATCCCACTCTAGCCGCTGCGTACGGACCTTGGGCAAGTTCTTCAATCGCAATTGCTCGTGGCGCTTCGGCGTGAAAATTCCGGCGCAGTATCAAATGCTGTAGTCGGGAGCGCCTCTGAGTAGTAGTAGACTTGGGGAGGCGCTATAGAAATATCCGGAATAATAATCTGAGACTAAAAATAATAGACGTTTTAACAATTGTAATGACATAACTATAAGCCTTTGTTGTCTAAATTTAGACTTAATAACAGTAGACTTTTCATAGCTGAAGTGATGTAACAAAGGAGGGGATAGAGTAATGGTAACAGTCATGACCAGGAGAGCATTAGATTCGTGGTTCGATACCCGCAACCCCCTGTATAGGGCGGCGCCTTTATGACTTCCAAACCGTGTGTTTCATTAAGATCTTGATTATACTGTCATGTTTCAATGTAAGCCAATCTTACTGCGTAGGCTACTTGTCAGTTTGAATTACTAAAGAAGATTATTATAATTTATTTTATTCTCTGAATGTAAACTTACAATAACAATAGGCCTCTACACTTCTTCATAATTGAAGTGACGTGACAAATGCCTTTATTCTCTAAATCTAAAAACTTAAAAATAATGTGTTTCATAATTGAAGTGACATTACAACGGGCCTTTGGTTTTAAAATTGAAACTTATAGGCCTACAATAGATGTGTTTCATAATAAAAGTGAAGTAAAAGGGGCCTTTATTCTAAAAATTTTAATTTGTTAACAAAAAACTTGTTCCATAGTGTTTCATAATTGAACTAATGTAACAATAGGCCTAGGCCTTGATTGCACCGTCAGGTAGTAAGTGTTAAAATAAGCAAGTAAAAAGAGGTCTTAGGCATTTCTGGCTGATTTTGAGATGCATCTGCCTGACAATGGAAACTCCGATCGGGGCCCACACATGTGCGGAAGTTGTGTATATTAAATGAGTAGTTTCGAATAATTTGTTCCGAGTTTTTTGCTAATTTTTACTATTAGATTTAACAAATAACAATAATTATAAAATATTGAAAACAGTTTCTATTGCATGTGTTGGGGCCCCTCAAGTGTGGGGGCCCCTGTTCGGCCGAACATGTTGAACATGCCTTAATCCGCCTCTGATAGCCAACGTTATTCAGCGGGGTACCACGAATCGGAGAATATAGTAGACATAATGAGTATTACTAGTCTGAGGGTTACTAGCGATATCGTCGGAGCGTCTTATACCAACGGAACTACGAATAATATCATTTATTCCTTCTTCCCGAATGTAGGGCCTGGTTATAAGATTATCGAAACGCCTAGAAATTTGATATATCTTCCAATCACTCTATCCACTATTTCGTCAATGGAGACGACTCTCGTCGATCAGAATGGTAAACTAATTAATCTGCGAGGTGAGGAATTATCGATACGGTTTCATATTAGAGAAGCTTAAAGTTTTTCTAGTTATATATAAAATGAGTCGATACAAGAAAGTTAAAGTTAATATTTCAGAAGGACAAAAAGATAAATTTAAAAGATCGCTACAAGCGGGAACCAGCGTAAGCATCAAACTAAGTCGCAACGATTTAGACGGAGAGCACGTGTTAGCTCTTACCCAAGCACAGATCAATAAATTAACCAAAGCGTTTCAGGATGGGAAAGGTGTGACTCTAAACATGAGTAAAACCCAATTAATATATAACGCTAAAGTCGAAGGAGGGTTTATAGGCGCTATATTACCGTTTCTAGCAACTGCGGGTAAATTCCTACTATCTAGCGTATTACCGAGCTTAGCAACGGGTGCATTAACTGGAATAGGCGCAGCGGCTGGTTCTAAGGTCATCGACAAAGTTTCAGGTGGGGCTATATATCTCAATACTAGAGGTAAAAACTATAAGATAGAGCAACAAGGGCAGGGCTTATATTTGAAACCATATCAAGGATCTGGATTAAACGGTCTGGGAGAAGGTCTGTATCTGAAGAGAGGTAATGCGTTCGTAAATGGGGAAGGACTTATACTAGGACCAGATTCACCGTTTAAAAACATTCCGCTTCTCGGATTGTTGCTTTAAAAAATATATCGTATATAAAATGCCTCTATTTCCGATTCATAAAATGGGGTGGACGAAACCTAAATATGTCCCAGAAAAAAGGACTCAACCGAGATCCGTCAGGTGGCAGGCGTGCGAAGGTATGTGGGATGTGAAATATAGACCGCAAAGACAAATGGGCGGTATACGATGGGAGTTTTTTGCTCAAGAAGAGATAACTATTCAGCCGCAAGAAAATGTAGTTTTACCGTTAGGCTTAGGCGTCCGAATGACGAAAGGCTCGTGTAAAGTTTCACTCCATCCAGAATTTATAGAAGCGGGTTGCCGCCTGCTAAGCGATACCGTTACTGGGTTCGCGGAAGATATTTTACTAGATATTAAGAATTTTAACGACCTCGGAACGGTCGTCGTAAACGAAGGAGACTCGTTATGCTATGTGAATTACGAACGAAATTGAATTCCATTTTAAAAAGTCTTCGGTATTATAAAATGGAATCGAACAAAGCAGACTCCTATCGTCTTCAGAAAATATCTGAAATTCAACAGGAAATCTTACGAGAACGAGAAAAGAGAGACGTAATCTGTAAAAAATATCAAAAGAGTGTTAAAGTAGTCGAAGCGCTGGGAGGGTTGTTGACCCTTACATCTTCGGGGCTCGGCGTACTAGGCGTAACTTTTCTAAGTACCGTCGTTGCCGCACCCGCCGCTACCATCGTGGTATCTTTATCCGCCGGAGCCGGAGCGCTATCTCTAGTATCTACCCAAGTCCGCCGAATATTATCGCTCCGGCAAGAAAAACACGCAAAGATCAGGACTATAGCCGAAGGGAAACTCAATTCGATTAGTGACCTCGTTTCAAAATCCATAGACGATAATAACATCTCGGACTCGGAATATTCCGTTATTCTAAGCGAGTTCGAGAAATTTAATCAGATGAAGGAAGAGATTAGAAGTAAAACCACTATCAACGTAGATGAAGCGACGAAACGTTTTGGTAAAACGGATTGAATACAAAACGAACGTTTATTTACGTTTTACGTTTTACGTTTAAATATTATGTTTCAAACTTAAAATGTCGTTCCTAAAAATTGAGGACCCAGCCAAACGTGACTTTATAGTTGAGAAGTTTCTCAAGCTGAAGCAAAACATTAGACAAGATTCGTTATCCGAGAAATTAGGAGACATATCTCTTCAGCGGGAATTAACGAAAGCGTACAAACCGATAATCGACTCGCAGTCTGGAATATCTAAAGAGTTAGGTACGATAAAAGAGAACTCTAAGTTAACAGCTGAAGCGCTTCGTGCTTTACCGACGTCGATAACAACGTCGTTGAAAGCGATTCAATTCCCGCAGTATCCATCGATAAAAGCGTTCGAGGATGATCCCGTTTCAGATATTAGAACTTTAGTATTAGGCGATATCGCAACAAAATATTTAAAAGAATACACCTCGGACAAGAAGACGACGGATACAACTTTCGGAATACGCTCAAAAGATGGAGAGTTTTTCATCGGGAACAGCCAAATCTCGATCGAAGGAGATGACATAACGGTGGGTAATAACACCTACAAGGGGACTCCAGGGCTGTGGGAATTGATGACGAGGAAGAAACCGGACGAGACGATATACAGTCAAAACGATCTGGATGAGTACGAGGAAATTATTAAATCGACGGGTGCCTTGTATACGCTGAAAAATCCTAAAAAGCCCAGATCGTCTAGAGGCTCAAAATATAATGAAATCATTAAGCCGATGCGGGCTCCAACAGGCGAGGGGGTTGTAGTTCTCCCGCAAGACCCTAATGCGCTAGTGGAAATGTTGGCACTACGAATGGCTAGCTTCAGAGCGGGAAACACGGGCTTAAGAAACGAGATAGTCGGCATCGGTGACGAGTTGCGTCGACAAAAAGCGATTAATGAGTTGTACTATAAAAATTTAATGATGCAATTATAAAATGATTATCGTAACGAAGAGAAGATTTACTAAAAGATACGCCGTAGGAGGCGCAGGGATATATGACACGATATCGGGATTTTTCAAAAGAATGTTAACCTCAAACGTTGCAAGACAGGTAGCAGCAACCGCGGTAAGTGCGGGAAAAGAGGCAGCAGCGGGGATTGGTAAAAAGGCTATAGATGCTGGAAAGACCCTCGCTATTCATGCGGGAAAGCGAATGGTTGATAAAGCAGCCGCAAAAATTTTGGAACCGCCTCACAGAAATGCGACGCTTAGTCAAAAGAGTGAGGAAACGTTACAGAATTTAATAATTCCTCACCCTTCGGTGAATATAAATAATTTACTGTCCGGTACTGGCGGCGCTATATCGATCCGAGATTTAGCGCGCGGATCTGGAATGAAGTGGGCTTAAAAAATATCTTGCCGTATTAAAAAATGCAATCAGATATTCTAAGATTTACTGAAAATACTCTCATAGATGAGGGAATTGAGAAATACGAAGTTCACGACTACGAGCCGGTGTCTGGAACGAATCTAAACAACGCTGGGGACATTCGTATAAATATCGAGCTTCAAGATTTGTTCAGCCACCCCTCCGAGTCGTACCTGCTTTTCGAGGGTAGACTGACTAAGGCGGATGATACCGCATACGTTAATGCAGACGCTGTGGGTTTAGCTAACAATGGACTGATGCATCTCTTCAGCCAGATATCCTATTCCCTATCGAGTCAAGAAATAGAAACCGTGTTTCATCCCGGACAAGCGAAAACTATGCTGGGCTAGCTGAAATATCCTATCGACTTCGCTCTCGCGCAAGGACTTAACCAATTATGGACTAAAGACACCGCGGCGACTGCTGTTATTGGCGATAACACAGGATTTGCGATAAGACAAGCGTATCTCATTCGGAAACCGGTTGCAAAGGGCACATTCAGCTTCATAGTGCCTCTGAAGCATATTTTCGGATTCTGCGAGGACTACGATAAAGTCGTGTACGGCATGAAGCAGACTCTAACGCTCGTTCGCAAATCGGACGACGACGCTATCTTTAGAGCTCGCGGTGCCGACGATGCGGCTACTGCGGCGGCGAGGGGTAAAGTCAACCTCAGTAAAATTTCATGGTTTATGCCTCACGTTACTGCGTCCGACATGGAAAGAATGCAGCTGTATAAAACGATCGAAGCGAAGACAACGGTACCAGTAGCCTATCGAGCTCATTTTTGCGATACTATAGCGGTTCCTCAATCCACAACATTTAGCTGGCGACTTAGCGTAAAGACGGCATCAGAAAAACCCAGGTACATCGTAGTCGGATTTCAAACTAATCGAAGCGGTAATCAACTAGCTAATCCATCAATTTTCGATCATTGCGATATCAAGAACGTGTACGCGATGTTGAACCAGGACAAATATCCGGCATGCGATTACAACCTATCATTCCCGAATCAACAGTTTTCGAGAGCTTACAGAGACGCCGCGACTTTTAGCGAAAAATTTTACGGAATGGACCAGTTGATAACTCAGAGCAACATCACTCCAGCCGACTACAAAGACTTATACCCGCTTTTCGTTTTGGATGTAAGTAAACAATCGGAAAGACTAAAGTCATCGGTTGTAGACGTTCAGATCAAGGCTATTTTCAATACCGCCGTCCCCGCTGGAACTGAAGCTTACGCACTCGTCATTTCGGATAAATTGCTAAAATTCCAATCAGATGGTCAGAAGATGAACGTAGTATATTAAAGAAAATCTTTTCTAATATAAAAAGAACATGAAACTCTTACAACTGAAATCGTTAATGAAGGAACACGGAATAAAGTCGAGGTATATGAACAAACCCGAACTGCTAAGAATACTCGTTGAGAAGGGTATTTTACCGGAATCAGAATTGCCCGAACCGGCGAAGGAGAAAAGGCAAGTATTACCCAAGTACGAGTATTTAAAAACTATTAGAAATAATCCTATAAGCGTTGAGATACTAGACAAAAACACTAACATAGTCTTCGTCTTCCGATCGTTGTATAAGGCGAGTATGGCTTTTAAAATCTGTATCCCCACGCTGAAGGCTTATAACGGAAAGGTATGGAGAGAAAGATACGCAATTACGGTGCATGAGAGTAGCAGTAGTGAGGAGGAGAGTAGTAGTAGTGAGGAGAGTAGCCGTAGTGAGGAGAGTAGTAGTAGTGAGGAGAGTAGCGGCAGTGATGAGAGTAGCGGTAGTGATGAGAGTAGCGGTAGTGATGAGAGTAGCATAAAGTTTTATCTAGCTACTTAAAATGGAGACTCGGAAATTTTTATGTTTCGAAACTTTAGAAGAAGACGTAGTTTACACCATTAAAACGCAGCAATATTTATATGGTATAGTAGGGTATTTTTGCCTGATTACGGCAGTAGCGCCGGATGGTACGGAATATTACATGAGCGTAGACATGGAGCCCCTGCACAGCATGTCGCAAACGAACAATACGTTTACTTTTACAAAAAAGAAGATGGAGCTGGAGACGGGATGGAACCCATCATTGATAGTAGTATCCGGAGATAGCGACGTTTTCGAGCTCGAGGTTTTTGAGTTCGACGTTTTTAAGCTCGACGTTTTTGAGCTCTACGCTTTTGAGCTCGGGTTTTAAATTTTCAATGACGCTTCTCATTGAAAATCTTAATCATCGTACACGACCTCCTCCGCTACAGTAATACTGATAAGCGATCACTAAGGTCGTAAGAATGCCGCTGAAAAGTCTCTAGCTATTATGTTTACAGCGATGGATGAATAAACTAATATCTCGAGGTAATCGGTACCGGTTAGAAAAACTATGGTACTACCGGTTGAATTGTTATGCGCAATTCCCGTACCCCCTCCACCCGCAATTTGCATGTGCGGCACCCCGTTTTTATACAGGAAGACGTTAGCAAAAGCGTTATTACTCGCGCTACAAAATTCTATGAACGTCGTAACGATATAGTATCCAGCTTTACCAGGAGTGAAACGAGTCGGTCCTGTACTGTTATCACTACTATCGGTATTGAATCTTACTCTATCGAAAGAAACTCTTGTGTGAGTTGCAGCGACTATGGCTTGGTGAGATATAGTGTAAACGCTAAACGCGGGTCCGACTGCAGTCGTATCAACATATTTTTTGGTCGCTGCATCGCCATCACCGCCGGGATCGCGTAGGCCTGTAATGTAAGCACCATGCATAAAGATGGGCTTATACACATTTATTTTAGACTGATCCGTTGACTTAACCATCTCTAAGACGGGTTCATCATTTATTCTAAAACGAAATCCATCCGTCGATTGCGATGTAATCGGTTGGTTTAATCGACCTTCTATTTTATTCGTTGTATTTCCTAACAATATATTAAAAACTTTATTTCCAACCAAATCCTTACATCCCATCGCCCGCGTAAGATCCCTGCCGATGCTTAAGAATAAGTTGCCAGTCATGGTATCGCCGGTTTTAGACACTTTCGAAACAGTTCGTTCATCGTTGTGATTCGTTATCAAATCTATAGCTTGCCCCCGACTTAGAGCCTCATCCATTTCTGCTGTCGAAGCGTTCGTTGTAGGTAAACCTACGAGAAGATGACCGTTCATATTTAAATCAGCAACCATTTCGTTCGTTCCGTCTCGTTTTAGAAATGCATTACTCGCTTGAGATAGAGTAACGCCTCCAGACACTATTCTTTCAACCGATGGAGTATAGGTTCGTCCAAATTTATCAACAGGCATGTTTTTGTATACACGATATAATTATTTAACGTAATTCGTTTATAACTTCTTGAAATTTACAACCATCGTTGCACGTTTTCTTCAGTACATACAGACATAAATGACCGCAAAACACTTGACCGTCTTTTTGTATTCGCTCGCTGTTGTAAAGCAACGGTCTTTGTAGATATTTTATTAATTCCGTAGGGGGAGGAAGACCGTAACTATCGAAATATATTTTCTCGTTGCCGTTCTTTAAAAAACTGCACCAGTGACTTCCTTCCCCATTAGAATCGTCTAGGTTTAATATCCCACACTCATTCCGTTTAGGTTTTTTCGGCAGCTCGTCTCGTAAGAAAACTCCTCTAAAATTCGGAATATTCAGCTTCTTCGCGGCATCCAATAATTCAAAATTCGTTAACGGATGATTTGGAAGAACTACGCCTTCGACATCTATGTTTTTCACAGTTGTAGAACTCATTTTACATTTCATCTAAATGTTTTATAAAGTAATGCGCTTTTACTTCCTGCATTACATATAGCCAGCGATCTATTTTGTTTGATTTTTGGATATTTTAAAGAAGTTTAAACTTCGGATCAGGCTTCAGAATACGCGTTATTATATTTACATCTACATTCCTTACATTCATTAGCTAAGCCATCTTTACGACATCTATTTTTTCCATATTCTAATACATTCTTTTCTTTCTTACAACGACTACAAACTTTTTTATCTTTCATTTCCTTAGTTTCTAGTTGTGAGTATTTTCGTGTAAGTTCCCTCGTTTTGATATTTTTACACGTTTTACAACTAGCATAATACCCGCTCTTAGTAGATTTTTCTTTATAAAATTCGATTAAGCTTTTTTCCATTTTACATTTCGAACACACTTTTGAGACTTCCATTTTATATTATTATATTTAGTCTTTAAATAGTTTTCAACGAATAATGACCGTAAGCCCGCGTGTTTATACCATCTTCCAATATCACTCGTTTGTCGTCGTCGGCTGAAAGCGCGACTTTATTTATTTCTTCAGTGTACATGTCGTGATGATACGATCGAATAACGTTCATTTTCCTTGACTGTTCTCTTTTCGTAAACACGCAGTCTTTATAATCTTCGTGAGTTATCGTTTTACTAACCACGTTTTTCCTCACACCCTTGCATTTCTTGTGATCTTCACCCGACATCCTGTACGAGTACAACTTAGATCGTAAACCCACGAAACTTTCGATCTGTTTTCCTCCCGCTTCATCTTTAAACATACCAATAACCTTTTTATTTACACCCGTTTCTATACACGATGGATGATCTTTCGGGTACTCGCTCGTGTCGAACCTGCTTCGAACGTCGTCGGCGATATCGGAGTAAAAATCGTCGGTCTTTATTTCATACGCCAAAGAATCCGTATCGGTGAATAATAGCTTAGCCCTATCTCCGTATTTGGTCTTGATGTAATTATAATGAAAGTCGTAGATTAAAGTCTTACTCGAGTCTAAAATACACATACCTAGATATATAGGCTTGTTATAGAACAACTTGGTCTTTTTCATGTGAACGGCGATTAGATTTTCATCGAAAATAGTTCGACCGTCGTAATTTGGTTTCGCCGCGAGCTTCGTAGCTTCCTTCTCGTCGTATACCAATCGTACGTCAACTCGATTCTCGATACATTCCATGGTCTTACCGAAGACGCTATTATTCATCAACTTGAAAAAGTCCTTCTCGAAATCGTTAGTAGCTCTCGTTCTCAATTCCGTATTCAGGTCGATATACTTTTTCAACCAAGCGCTTTCTTCGAATATTATCCCTCGATGAATTTTAACGATTTTCAAACCGAGACTTTCGTACAACTTTAAGTTACCGTAATGAACTACGTACTTCTTTTTATCGTTTAAATTTGGAATTAGTTTCGTTACATCCGATCCCGCGGGTTTTATATTCTCAGGAGCTAGAGGGTAATCGTTATGCAGGTGGTGTAATTCTTTCGGGTATTCTAAATCGACTTCTAACACACACCCCACCCCATCTCGTTCGGTAACTCTTCTCCAATCATTCAATTCATCGTCGTTCATCCATTTAAACCCATGAGTCGGTAGAGCTTTACTCATCGCCCAACCGTACAAGTTATTCGCATCTAAGTAAGGAATGAATACCGAAGGCTGGCTGCGATCAAAATCTTCTCCCATGTACTCGTTGTTCGCTTTCGCGTATCGTTTCGAAATCGTGCTGACTCCCCCTCTTATTCCTTGCTTGATCATCAGTAACATATCGTAGTCGCTCAACAACTCCAACTCTACGCCGGTCAACTTTAACGCCGCGTCCCATGCTAGTCCGGGTGAAGTTTAGGCCTAATACCACGCGGGATCGAGCCTATAATGTTCGATGCACACATCTCTAAAGTTTTCGAATACATCGGCTAATAATAAAACATCCGAAAGATTATACAAGTCGTGATATTCTCTTAACGTTTTACAACGAAATACTTTCCATACATTTTTGGCGTGCTCATAATCTTCATCGCTGATGTCTGAATCGTTCAGTTTAGAATAAAATTTATGCTTCGGAGGCAATTCGGTCTCGTTTAATCTTTCAATACCGTCAACGTAATCGTACGCGTACACACCTTTTCTAAGTAAAAGATCTAACTTCTCACCTTTAAAAAAATCACCTAAATTTTTACACTGATCTTTACTAAGGTTCTTCGATAACGCGTCGAGACTCGAAGGCATGAATCTAAAACTGTCGATAAAGCGTAATTCGCGCTTGACCGTTATCTCTTTTCCCTCTTTATTTACAAAGTTACCGACTACGATCTCTCGGCTAAACGATATATACTTTTCTTCGTTATTAGGAATACAGTTAATTTTCTCACCAATCTCACCTCGCAATTTCTTCACGAATAGATGGCTGTCGTATCCGGATAGATTATGGAATACTACAGGGAAAAACTTGGGGATTTTGTAGTTCATATTACAAATATTATGTGCGGCGCCTCTGAATTTACCGCTTAAATGACAGTGATCTCTAACTCGATCTTCCCCTAACTCTCCTCTACAGATATGACAGTTAGTAGCTTCGTCGAAACATTTCTTCTCAGTTTTGCCGAATATCATATTCTTAGAAAATTTCAACTGGTTATATATTTGTTTTATATTTTCTACAAGAGAATCTACGAATATCTGGGCGACATCGTCGTCTTCGTTTTCAGCAGTAAACCTCACTGGCTCTTGGGAATAAACGCCGTCGTCGAAGCATTTTATGTGATAACAAAACGAGCTGGGTGTATGTTTCTGGTATTTATTAGTGTAAGATGTGCTAGGATCTGGTTGGCATGTATCGATAGGTTTAATGAAAGATTCAAAATCCGCGTAAACTATAAAAGGCACTCTCGTCGATTTAAAATAGTTTTTAAAACTTAGCATAGTTCCTGGTTCGGGGAGAACTATTCGTTGGGCGTCTTGCCGTGAACAGTACTCGGTATGCTTAGTAAGCGATTCTATTTCCCTATAACCGGTTAAACATCTTTTACAATAGTGCATTGAATTATGGGATTTTTCCGTTCGTGATGCCATCAATTTGTTAAAGTTCTTTATCCAACAATAATGCTTCTTTTCACCGTCGGAAATAAGTAGTAAATCAACGCAGATATCGCTTTCGTGCTTCGATATATATAATGGGTATACACCCTTTTCATAGCCGAATACGTTAACGCTAACGTTATTGCGACGCTCAAGTTTATTTATTACGTTGGCGTCGGCAGCGACTGGGAATTCAATACCTTTCCAATCGAGTTTCTTAGATTGTTCTTTTAGATCTTTTGTGATTCTTTGAGGGTTTTTATCCGTTGGATTCAGCGCTCTAGTAATACACCATTTAAAACATTCTTCGTCGTCGTTTTTCAGGTTAATAATAGCCGTTTTATTAGCTAAATACTCGGGAAGAGGAATATAAGAACTACCTTTCAATGGCTTATATACCACTGTATCGATATCCAACTTCATAACGGCTTTAAACCGCCAATTACTACCTCTCATCTGAAAACTTGCCATGCTCTCTTAATTTTATCCACTGCGTTGCTATATATTTCACACACGTCGGTTGCGTCTAAAATGATATCGGTCTTTGATTTAAAATTAGGTTCGGCCTCGACTTCTTCCCCGGATTTAATATCTACTTTCTTCATTACGCAATTAAGATTGAATTGAACTTTTACCCCACGATTTTTCGCTAACAGACTGACTACTTGGGGCCTTACGGCGTTGAGAAAAGACGTGGCGTCGATACCACCGAGTCCATCGATCGTGTATCGCTTAGTAAAACCTTTAATAGCCTTCGCGGTCTCTCGGATTTCAAACTTTTTTTTATTGATTTTACTAAAAATACTCGAAACCTTCGTCTTCAACGATTCCAATCTTTCATTCACGGTTTTCTTTTCCTTTGGAGGAATGGAACTAACCCACCGATCCGCAAAAGAATTAATAACAGACCTAACCTTAGTCTTCATCTCATTCCAAATATTACTAACAGACGATTTCCAAATATCAGACGGAGGCGTATACTTACCTGGAACAAGCGTTGGAACTTTAATGTCCGGAACCGGAGCGTCTAACGGATTGATCGCAGGCCTAGGCGACATGAGTGCTACGAGTTCCGCTTTTCGCAGTCTCGAATAACCAACCATACCTCTCTCTCGAGCGATATTTTTCAATTCATTAATATTTTTAGTTGAGTAATCCATTTTATACTGGGTATGTAGCTCTTTAAACTCTTTTTATAATGACATCTAATTTAGTGATGACTCATAGGCGCGTCATCGAAACTGTGGGGATTTCCAATAGTTTCGATGACGTCATACGATGGTCGTGACGTCACATGGTTATTAGGTGGTTATTGGGTGGTTATTGCATTATGAACCTAGTTATTGAGTGGTTGTGCTGGGCGCTTAGTTTTACTACTACTTAAGGCCTAGGCCTATTGGTACATCATTTCAATTACGAAGCACGCTTTTTGTTAGTAAATTTATATTTTAAGAATAAAGGCCCTTTTTACGTCAATTTAATTATGAAACACGTTGATTTTATAAATTAATTTCAATGTTAAAACTAGAGGCGCTTATTATTACGTCACTTCAATTATGAAACACATTATTTAGTAATTTTAGATTTTTTACAATTAAGGCCTTTGTTACGTCACTTCAATTATCGAAAAGTGTATTGTCCCTATAAGTTTACATTTATGGAATAAAGGCCTTTGTTACGTCACTTCAATTATGAAACACATTATTTAGTAATTTTTAGATTTATATGGAGGTTTATTGTTGCGTCATTCTAATTGTTAAAACGTCTATTAGGCCTATTTTTAATCTAGGATTCAGAGAATAAAGGCCTTGGTTATGTTACCTAAATTGTGAAAAAGTCTATTGTTATTAAGTTTAAGGTTAGAGAATAAAAGACTAGCAATTGTTACGTAGGCCTACCTCATTTCGATTAAGAAATAGGCCTACACGTCTATAATTAGAATTTTTGATTAAGAGAATAGCCTAAAGGCCTTTGTTACGTCACTTCAGTGGCGGCGCCAGCTATGCAACTTCGGCAGGTCGCGTCAGGGTCATGGGAGCTATTCAGCAGGTCGAAGAAATTAATGTTTGAGTTTGACGCATAAAGCAGCATAACCTCAACATAAGCAGCATAACTTAGATATATAAAACGATTAAACGAAGAAAAATATTATTGAACGCTAATAACTAATAATTGTTGTATAGGCCCCTATTCAAAGTTGAAACAATTCAGCAATTAAAACATTAAACTTTAGTTACTTTACTAATCTTTAAAGGTCACGAGTAAATAGGCAGGTCATAAGGCAGGTCACGACTAAAATAGGCAGGTCAAATGACCTGCCGCGACCCATGGTAGCGCCGCCACTGCGTCACTTCAATTATGAAAAAGTCTATAAAATGTTATTAAGTATAAATTTGGAGAATAAAGGCCTATTGTTACGTCACTTCAATTATGATCGAAACACGTATCTTCAATAATGAAGCCGTCTATAATTGTTAATAATTTAAAATTATTATTATTATTATTATTATTATTATTATTATTATTATTATTATTATTATTATTATTATTATTATTATTATTATTATTATTATTATTATTATTATTATTATTATTATTATTATTATTATTGTCTTTTTTATTATGTAGTTATTATTGTTATTGTTATTGTTCATATATTTATTATTATGCTTATTATAATTAATAAGGGCCTGTTATATTTATTGTTATTGTTATTATCAATATATCATCATCATCATCATCATCATCATCATCATCATCATCATCATCATCATCATCATCATCATCATCATCATCATCATCATCATCATCATCATCATCATCATTATTCGGAATTGCGCATAAATGGCGCAAAAATAGATTTATTGGGCGCCATTTTGGTTATTTAAAAGGCTTGAAGGGGAAACGATGCGAAATTTGGTACCCCACTCTAGAGACCAAAGTTACGCCTCTGCGCAAACCACATCTCCAACCTCTCGCGATCCTGCTTCATGCAAATTCGTGACCTCTGATGCATCCGGCCCATGCTAGACCTTCAAACTGCCTCAACCATTGCTCCCTCTATTGTTCATTCAAAGCCTGATTACTGCAATTCCCTCTTTGGCTCTACCTCAACTTTGAGTCCACCCAAGTCAAGCGTCTGCAACTTATCCAAAGCTAACTAGCCAGAGCTGTCACTATAGAACGTCCAAACATCATGTCACTCCCATCCTCAAATCACTCCATTAGTTAAAAATCCCAGGGCGAATCCACTTCAAAGTCCTATCACTAACCTACAGTTACTCCCTACAATATTCGCAGCCCATGTACCTCCGTGATCTCTTCACCATCCAGGCAGTCCGCCCCTCCCGATCATCATCTCAGTCTTTCTCAACCCCAGTCACTATACTCATCTCAAGTTCTCCAACCGAGCCATATCCAACACAGCACCACGCCTCTGGAACGATCCCCATCTGATTTCCGCAGAGTCTCGGTTCCTCCATCATCACTGCAACCCGTCCTCCTCCTGCTCCTCATTACCTCCCGAGCTTTCCACTCAAAACTGAAGTATCGCCTTTTCAAGTACTCCTACCCTAACTCATCTGATCCTCCGCTTTCCAATTCTCGCCCTAAACAACACCCGCCTTAACAGCTGCTCTGCCTCCTCTCTTGATCTGCTCCTCTGGAAACCAGACTCGGACCTCTTTTGGACCACTCTGTGGAAACCTCCTCTGATTTGATGTAGCGCTCGTGATTAGGCTGGTGCCCTGGGCTTGGCCCTCGAGTGGCGCTTTAGAAGTTTGCAGATTACGATTACGATTACATTGCCTGACTTCTTCTCCAAGCGTCTGGTCTAAATAATATTATTGAGTCACCTCTGTTGACCTTTATATGTAGTAACGCATTCTAGGTATATGGATCCAGCCTATACAATTTCGAATCGTCATTTTGCTTGCGTTCGTAGATTCCGGTAATCAAACATAATTAAAAGATTAGTTATTTGGGTTTTTTTTAAATCATAATTATTACGAATTATTATAAGTTTAAGAAATAACTTCAAATAAGCTAGGATTGGTCGGTTAGGCCTACAGGACAAAATCATGATGAGTCGACAACCTATAAAACGACTACGCTTCTGTTTTTTATTGTCGAATATCAAGAACTAACTTTTTATTTTGTTACATTATATTCTTTTGTGTAACACAACTTGAATAGTGTTTGTTATTTAGTAAGCTGAAATGTGTTAATACACCTTAGAAGTTACTACAAGTTGAGCAACACAATTAGAGTCCTGCAAAAATCCACAAAAACTTGCATCGGTTTCAGGTATGATCGATCATAGTTGCAGACAGGCTTTTACAGAACATTCCAAAACATATTTAGGCATTACAAAATGCTGCTTTTGATGGCTTTAAAATGCTCTAAAAGCCACCTACCAGCGTCTACAATATAAACATTTTCCGAAGATGATACCCCGAACCCCCACAGTCCCCACTTAAAGGGAAGGGGCTGAGTAGGGAATGGGAATGGTTTGGGATGGGGAAGGCAGGATATAGGGTGGCGATAGGGTGGGACGGGGAAGTCAAGGATGGGCAAGGGAGGGAAAAAGGAGGGTCAGGATAGGGAAGCGGAGAGGACGGGAGGGGAGGGCAGTGGCGGGGAAAAGGAGGGTAAGGATAGGGAAGCGAAGAGGACTGGAGGGGAGGGCAGGGGCGGGGATGGGATGGGATGGGATTTGCCTCGTCGTGATTTTGCCTCTGACCACGGGCCTGATTGTATGCCAGGACTTTGTCAATACGTTTAGAAGTTGGAGCTAGGCCTATATCCACAGAACTTTTAAGAGTATCGATCGACTATTTCTGCTCCCCGAATGATGGGAGGTATGGGGTCGTCCATAAAGGACGTCTCCAAAATATGACCTACTTTGGACCCCTCCCTCCCCTTGTCCGCACTTATCCGCATTTGACTTTACCCTCCCCCTTTGCGGACGTCCGCACGCCAAAGCCAGTTTTTAATGTCATCATCATTATTTTTACAATTATTCCACAGTGCCTGTGCACATTTACAGTAAGTGACAAGTGACAGTTCGGGTTTAATATCAGGATGTCCAGTAGGGCCTAATAAAAGCCTCTTTCAAGTCGCAGTAAAGGTTATAACATAACCATGCATGAGGTTTTAAGCAATCCCACCTCACTGACTTTGTCTTTCGGGGAGGGTTGAAACAAGGTGGTGTTTAAAAAACTACAAAATTTTAAAGTTTAGATGCGGACGTCCGCATTGGTCATAACCCTCCCCCTTGTCCGCAGTTGTCCGCATTTCAATGACCCTCCCTCCCCCTCATTGCGGACGTCCTTTATGGATGACCCCTATGTTTAACTCTTTCTGACCTCTTTGGAGAAGATAATTTCACGGGTTTTGGTTGGGTTTAACTTGAGGTTATTGTTTTTAGCCCATATCGCAATGTAATCATATTCTGTTCGTCAATAAAACGTCAATTTTCAGATACGTCCAACTTCAATCATGTTTACTCGGCCGATTGCATATGCAGGGGCGAAACTTTGGTCTAAAAAGTGGGGGGTACCAATTTAATTCTCACATATACGAAGCAAGGTGGAGACTGCGATCTCTGGGGAGGCACAATAATAAAATATTAATTGGTCTTGGTCAAAAAGTGGGGGGTACGGTACCCCCAGTCCAAAAGTGCTTGGGGGTACGGGTACTCCTCGTACCCCCCACAAATTACGCCTATGTGCATATGGCTTAAAAATCCAATTCTATTCGATGCGATGAGTAACCACATGCGATCGGATAGGATGAATTTGCATGACCTTTGAGAAAAACGTTATATTTAAGTAATTTAACAGCACTTACATCAAGTTGTAGTATCGACTACATTGATTGGTTTCAGAATAGTACGAGTACGTCCGTGGTTCCCTCTAGCGAATGGACGCGCGGCCGTGGGACTGTCGGGGAACAGATTACTCTTCCCTGCGCACGTTCTCTCAGTAGCACGATCCGTAGGATATACACGGGAACCTTAAATGGTGTGGAGGCTGGGGCCCATTCAAACGAGCAGCGGTGGTGAAGGCTCTCACCCGATCAATTCATGCCTTCCAGCATGGTATTTTTATGCTTATGTGAATATTCGTTTATTTAAGTAGAACAACAGGTAAAACGCTGTAGGTGTAGAAAAAAAACAGAACGGAAGGGGATAATTGCTTAGTGAGAGTTTGCATACGAGGTATAAAGTTTCGTGAGTCCTTATCTGGGAAGTTAAAGTTAAGAGGTCTATCCCTAAGGAAATAGGGAGTAGGTTAGGGAAGAGACATCTATTGGAAACTAGGCCTATGGCTGTTTTTGCGTTTCTTCTAAATATGCATCATGATCACTTTTGCATGCGGTTTTATGTAACATAACCGCTCCCGTTCAGTTGCACTATAAATACCCGCCTATAATTCTATACGCCGTTTATTCTGCACAGTGTAGGCAAACCATGTGCGTTCCAAGACTTCAGTTAGCCTAGCTATATCGGTTTGGCTGCGCGTCTCACGCGACTACGTGTTAGAGCGCATGCGGATCGCGGTTCGCTTCCTGAAAGTGGCTTATTTAAGAGATTTAAATCTCGGGCTAGCACGGTCCCAACACGGGTACCTTAAATGGCGTGGCACCCATTCAAACGGGCAAGCGGTGGTGAAGGATCTCACCCGATCAATTCATTGAAAAATGAGCAGGGTCGAGGCCATAAATTATACGGTCGCTATAGAAAATCGCGAACATTCATTTACATTTACTCCGCTCTTTTAGCTTGCTTCGTGTTCCCGTCGACACGGAGTATACTCGGCATCAAGCCCGAACCATGTTCCGAGCAGTAGTAAACGCGCCCTCAGAGAGCCAGCGAAAATCCATCACGTGACTCTATAGCGTCTGTCTTAGACGCAGATGGTCCGATTGCGAGCGATAGGCGATGTAAATGCAGTTCGATCGCTCGTTCAATGCTGTTTCGAAATTCACTTAATAATTATGTTGTAGTATAATTTTTTAAATAGACTTGTGATTATTGATTTTTGTTGAATACCTGACGTTTAAGTAGGCCATGGGCCTGAAATGTGAATATTGATTTTATTGATATTTATCATTCAACGGTAGAGAGATATCGAATTTTCGTGTGGATTTTTATACCTGGGCTGTACGATAAACGAAGTTTCGGTTTTGGAGCCGGCGAATGACAAAAGGTGAGGCTGTGATGCCGAATACTTGTTTTTACGATTAGGATTTTTATACAGCCTTGCAAAAGATGTGATTTTTAATAGGTTTATTACATTACCTTGGCCTACTAACTAAATGTATTGCCTAATAAGTAAAATGAATAAGGCTAGGTCGTTTGCGGTAGGTCAACTATCTGCTGAGAGAGAGGTCATGACGCAGGTCATCCTGATGAGTCCATATATAGTATAATCAAGAATTTCGTGGAATCAACAACTGTTGGGTCAGAGTTTAGACAATTTGGCCTAAGGATATTAAAACTGAAATTTACAGACAATGTATTAACTTCAACTGATCAATGCCAGTGGGTCCGATACCTGCAGAGAAATTGAGTGAGTGTGAAGCAGCGATCCTCATAAAGACTAAAGGTTTGGGGAGTATGGTAAGTTCTGCCAGAGGGGCCTGGTGCAGATCCCTGGAAGCCAACACATACTGAAGCACTGAACTGGTCTTTGACTACTAAGTCTGTATTAAAAATGTTTATTATATTATGGTTGCATAATATAACCAAATTTAAAACTGGTTTCTTTATGTTTTGGTATCATCGAAAAATACTGCCTTGTCACTCCGATAATTACTTTTGCTCTGGTGCTGATGAGCATGAATAGAACACTAGAGCCTCATCAAAATATCCCAAATGAAGCTGCACATAGCAGGTTGAAATAATTTAGCATTATATGCTGTGGCCCCTACAATTTCTTTGATTAATGTCACAACTGTGAGCAAATTCATAATTGGCATTAGGAATTATTTGATTACTGTATACTAATATTTTTAATACCAGTTGTAATGCATTTGTTGAAGTCTGCATGAGTTATTGGTTTGTAGCAGTGTTTCATTTGTGGCACACCTGTATAAAATTAACTAAACATGTTTAGTTGTCCCATATTAACAATAGAAGTATAGTCTGCAGCTGAGCTCTATTGGACGTTTTGGTTGAATTATTGACCTCTGCATCAACTGTGTGTGTGCATTACTGTTTCAAAACTGTACCGATTTCTTATTATTATTACGAAAAACTTTTGTTTTTACTTTGACACAGGCAAGGTCACAAAAGAAATGCGAATAAGAGGAGTCATTAAACGACTATTCAATACATTCAATTTAAAACACATTTGGGCTGCATGTTTGTGCCACTATCTCTAGCCAGGGCTCCAATGCCTTGATGAAAATGGATGCATCTGAGTGTGCAAACACCAGTGACATGATGCTGCTAATAAATATGACGTTGTAAACTTTCCACATTGGGACCTGAAGAGGCGCCTGGGAAGCAAATGCATTTGCCACAATAAAATAAGCCAGAAATCAAATAGATGAAATCAGCTGGGGAAACAATCTATATTGTATGACAGTCATATATGTGGACACAGCAGTCAAGAGTCACAGATTGGGGATGGGGGCTGCACCTAAAACTGGTCAGATAGATCTAGAAGAATCTCAGAGTTCATGCATGGTCTTGGCCTCGGAGGGGTCCAGGCTCAGGACCTTCCCAGTCAGGTATGCCACTGGAAGCAGCTCGTTTACTAAGGAATGAACACTTCATGTTACTTTTTCTAGATTCTTTATTCATTTCAGGTTTTAGTAAATTGTGTAGGTTTTCTGTATTGTTTGTCTAATGCCACCCAGGGTGAGAATTGTGGGGTTGGGGGGGGGGGTTCAGCCCCCTAGTCTTACTTAGGACCCCCACAGTTAAATCTTCATTGCACATCCCAGAGGGGTCTTTTCCAACCCGGTCACTTGTACTAGTGTGATTTCACTTAATTTGACTCTGAATCTCTGACAAAGAGAAGAAATATCCATGATGTATCATGTATGGTAGTTTATAGTGAGATTTGTGACCATGTGACTTGTATAATAATTAATTTGGTGATGTCATCATCACTTTAAGGAGTTTAAGCTTTCTATTGCATTTTTGAGTTTTCTCAGTTTGCAAAATATTGATAAAATATTTAACTCCATATGGATCAAACTCATCAAAGTCTAACCCCTCTGTCTTTTTTCTACAATTCTCACCCTCATGCCACCTTTCAGAAATACTTTCTTTAGCAAACCACAGAGATGATGATGATGAGTTCTCTGCCCGAAGGCAGGTCCATTGGCTTTATGCCACCTGGGGATGAGACACACAGAGACAATACCATTATTATTTTATTAGACCTACAACTACTCACAGTATTTTGCTAGACAGGTCACTGTAGGCCTACATAAGATGCTTGTGCATGTGCATTGTGCATGATGTCAGTGCTGTGCATAGAGAACTAAGCCATAAAACTACATTTGATCAACACAGTTATGTTTCATGAATGGTGATTATGTGACATTGCTTTATCTTGATATGATGTGGCGTTATTTTGATAATCTGATTGAAATGTGATAAATAGCAAACTGCCTTTAGCCAGTTTAGAGTCATAAACAATATTTGACTTTCCAAGATTAATTTTTGCTAACAACTGGGGTTTGATATGGGATTATAAAAACTTTGGCTTAAAATGTAACTATTCAGTGAGTTCTGCAGTAGAACTGGAGCAGATCGTTAGGGCCATGTGTTGAACATTTATAATGTGATTTTTAATGAGTAATTTATTTATATATTTAAACCACTATAGGGGTTTGACTTGTGAGTTAGAACTAACTTCCCTCTGTGAACGTTTTGATCAAAGCTGAACTGGATGACGTTTGACCTAGTCGTTAAACTCATAGCAGGTCTGGAGCAGATCCTGGCTGCATTTGGTTTTAGTGCATATCTTTGTAAACCTACAGAATTGTACAGGAGCGCCTCTAAGTAGAGACCTTGATGGAACACTAAATAAATTTTGATTGATTGATTGATTGCAGTAACTGGAACAAAGGTATACCAAACAAAACAGAAAGCAAAAAGAACTTGCATGGTATGCCTTTAGTTGCCATCTGCCAGCTGGAACCATACATTCCATTATTTGCTTTAGAATGGGAATTTGAAGGCTTTGACATTTAAATGCCAATATCTTTTAGCAACAGACACTCATGTGACTAGAGGTAGGGGACAGATCTTCACAGTCTTGTTGTCCTCAAGACCAAAGTCTTGGTCTTGAGTGCACTCGAGTTCGTTTTTAAAAGTCTTGGTCTTGGTCTTGAGACGAAAAGTCTTGGTCTTCGTCTTGGTCTTGAGGTGCAAAGTCTTGGTCTTGGTCTTGGTCTTGAGGTTCAAAGTCTTGGTCTTGGTCTTGAGGTTTAAGATTTTGATAACAAGACTGGATCTTCATAACCTTATACTCAATACTACTGACCTTGCGATCTTTCAAATGACCCATGGCTTTGCCCACTGACTCAGATGGATGTGACCTTGGCTTACTTGGCCCTCTGGTTCCACCCATACTTTGCCTATTTAAGCTGATTGCACCAATTATGTCATGGTCATGATTGCCTGAGCTAGGCTGTACGTATGCATGTGGGTATAGCATGAGCACATATTCATATACCTAGGTAAGCCATCACCGTCATTGTCATGGTCATTATCATTATCATCATCATCATCATCACCACCACCACCACCATCATCATCACTGTCATCATCCTGTTCATCTAGTTCATCATGATTGTAGCCTTCATCATCTTAACGATCACAGTTATGATCATTGAATTACAAGGCAGTGCAGCATCATACTGATGCTTGTAGATTTTAGTATGAAGGCTTTGTGCTTAGATGCCCTTCATGTATAACTCAGTGTCTGAATGTTATGTTGTCCCTATAACTTTGTCTTTCTCTCCATTGTAAGCTTGGTCCCATTACCAGTCTCCTGATTCATAATCTTTACATTAACTATCAAATGGTAGCTAGACATTGAGCACACAAGTCACCTGGACATCCCCAGACACTCTCAGCCAAGCATGAATCTGGTAGCAGTTAAGTTTGACTCTAATTTTACGTGTGTAAAGCTTGAATGTTTGGGTGGAAAAAATTACTCATCTGCAGATACAACTAATAAAAAAGTTGTGATGTTACCAAGTATTAGCAAGTTAGCAACTTGTAGATATACTGATGACAATGCTGAATGTATGGGCTGGTCAGCCTATATGTATGGGCTGGTGTCTGAATTGTAAGGTTATATTATAGACCTATTTATCATTTAGCATGTTATATTGTAGAGATGGAGCTTGTACAGAGAGTTGGATCACTGGTTTTATAGATGGACTTAGCTGATACCTAATAAAGTTCTTGTGCTTTACCTGGATAGAGTTTCAGTGCAGTGCATCATTTGAACCAATCGGGCAAACATCAGAGAATAACATATACTGTTGTTTGCTATAAAGTATACTTGCACTGCCCTCGTGTTCACTTTCTGAACGAAATTTTGCAGAAAACAGACTAAGGCAACCATTAACAAACATTGAAAAGATGGTCGAGTCACAGTTTTGAAACTATTGTGTAGATCACCTGGAAACTTATGTCATATGTGGTTTACAGTGGCTCATATTCCAGATAACTATTAGCCATTTTGGCTTCAAAACTGGGTTAATTTGTATCATAAAGTGAATACATAAAACATTTATAGATACTACATTACACACACTCAAGTAATTAACATCCTAGATCTATATCTTTAATTGTAGCACGGTTTATAATCTGTAATGAATGCATATCAGTTTACCTCATTGGCATTGTTTGTTATAGAAACTTATTGAGAAATTTCTTGATCTTAAATACAGTTCTAGGAAGGAGCTTTCACTGTAACCTCTTCTTAATTCGGCAGAATAGAAAATGAAGTGGATTTACTGCCAGTGAAAGTTGGTTAGTGGAAGAGCTTTGATTCTGGTGATTGTTTGCCTCTGCACTGAATTGAATTTAAAATAGATAGGAAGCCAACCACACATTGATCCCTGGAAGGGAGGACAATCCTGTTATTGCTAATTGTATTTCGACTTTCAGCTTTAGCAGTGTTCTCCAGTCAGCATCTCTAGCTGAGAATGGAATCCACTGCCAGCATGACCACTCTAGGACTGACTGGACTTTGGTCACTCAACCCAGTGCACTCAGGATGTCCAGAGTTAAACAGGATTAGCAGATTTAATGTGTAGTGACTCTGATTCTTGTTGTCCAATTTTACTGAAAGTGAGAGGATTAGAAATCAAGACGGGAGGAATGAAACTGCTATGACTGATTGACCCTGTCACCAAACAGCTAGAGATATATTACAGAACATCAAGGCGAGGATGACTGATACGTGGTGATTCATTCGCTCAGCCTGTTAGGCTCTGCGCTCTTGGAATTAAAACATCAAAACGCTGTGGATCTGTAAGCACTTGGATTATTAGGTTGAGTTGAGTTTCTGTGTATCATTTAGCATTGATCTTTTCTAAGCCTTGGAAAAGCATAACATATCTACACTTCTCATTTTATGGTCTTCTTTTCTGCTGGAATTGAGCCGACAGTTTCCATTCCTAGAAGTTGTTCCTTGACATTGATTTGCTCATCAGACTCTGAAAGGAGAGACAGTTATTGATGTGCCAACCACGTCATTTGCACGTGTCACAAATTTTGCACTCGGATGCCCCAGTATAGGGAAGTCCATTGGGCTGTCATGTGTGCAGGGATTTTTATTAAGCTGCAATAAATGGGAATAATTGTGTTTATTGATTTATTAAACAGCAGCCAGCATAAAGAAATTTATGCATAGCTGCTAAAGCACATTGCTTCAATGGATTATTGATGATTTATTGTGAATGGAAATTTGATAACCGATGTAATTAACTACTTTTCAACTTCACATGATTTTCTGTGTCACTTTGGCAAAATTTACTGATCTATCTACATATGTTTCCATGTGTGCATTGCATTCGTAGATCTCTAAGATGAATGTTTGTACTAGAATTGTTAGATATTTTCCATATGTGGTGTGTATGTTTGCAATTTGTACATATTTTCTCAGTATTCGCTAAATGGATGATAAGAATCTGACCTGGAATTTGATTATGCTTTGTTGAGTTTAGGATCTTTGATTAGTTAAGTGAAGCGGAGGTGCTCGATAATCTGTTTAATGGAAGTGTCTATAAGAATTTAGATTTAAATGTCATCTTTGTACAGAGCTGTGATGTTTGTGTGTGTGTATATATTTATATTATATACATACTTACATTCATGTATAATATGTTCAATGGTATATGAGATTTGGTAAGCCTACATGAAACAAATTATTCTAATGTATGCATATATTGTTTGCATACCAACATCTGTCTGCGTATATGCATGAGTTGATATGTTAACATCATAATTATTTATCTACATATTTGTGTATGTCTTTGGTTCGATGTTTATATGTTTCTGTGTTGTGTAAGGCTTGATGGTTTAGCATTAAATGGAGAATGATTTGAGATATTTATTAAGATGAAGTCATTTCGCATTTTGTTGTTGTAGGTTTTGCTAGGATTCAGCCAATGTAGATGATGTCATCTGGAATTGCGGATGGCTCATGGGAGCTCACCATTCTGGTGGCGGACCTAAGTTTAGAAAAGACACTCCGTGTCAAAGGAGATTTACACATCGGCGGTCTGATGTTGAAGCTTGTTGAGGATTTGGGTAATACTTTCTTTTCACAGTTTGCTCAGGTATATAATTATTGTACTGCTATCTTTTTCACTTTCTGAATTGTTGAGGGCAAAAAACAGGGCTAAGCACTGTTGAACAAGCGCTCATGAATAGGCTGGTGCTCTATGCTTGGCCTTCGAGTAGCGCTTTAGAAGTTTGGAGATTATGATTACAATTAAAAGAGTGATGAGTTATAGGTATGGAATTATTATCTCATGAAACTATGTCATCTGTGGTTGACCATGGCTGACATTTCTGACAGTGAATTAAAGGTTTTGTTAATCTGCACCTCAGATTGACAATACTGGTGTGTGCAATAAATGTTCATAATAACAATGCATAGCATGTAAGACGATACTGTGGGTTTGAAGTGATTCATAAGGGCTTTTGCCTGTGTGAGATGCATAGCAAACGAAAACTGTAGTTCTAGACATCCCCAGTGAATTCAATCTGTTGACTTTGTTGTTATCCGTGTATGGTACTTCAGTGTTTCTGGTATCATTGGTATGGACTCTTTAGTCTTTAGTTTCAAAAGCAGAAGCAGGTATTTGCAATGGTTACATAGGCCACTGTTTAGGGGAGCAAATCTTTGGAGTCTCAATACAGCCATGCCCAGAATTTTTTTTATAACTTTATACAATGCAGTATACAGCTGCTTTGATATTGCCCTTCTGCCAGAGTTTAGAAGTGCAAAATGGTAAAAAAAAACTTGGCTGATTTTTTCCACACTCATGATTTCTGCAAGCACTAAATTTTATGCTAATTTGCACGTTTTCATGTTTGGATTGAATTTGGATAAGATTTGTGTTTCAATAGTTTAAACCAGAAATGGAAATTTCATAACGTGTAGAACTGTAGATGGGACACAGAATAAGAAATCCACCTTTATTTGGAACATGGTAGAATACTGATGGCTAGATATCACTGGATCTGCTAGAGTCTCTGTTGATTGTTCAGGTCTAATAGTTCAGTATGATGGCCTTCTTTAGCAAGCATTTTATATTTTATTAGATGTTGTTTGGCTGACTGATTCCTTTAAGAAAATGTAGATACAAAGCATATTGATAGAGAGTGACAAGGAGCAGAGGAAGATGAAGAGGTTTCTGTATATACGAGTAAGATTTCTTTATATTTGAGACTGAAATTTATAGTTGTGAGGCTTTGTATTCAGCTAAACGTTTGAAGTAGGTTACATTTGTAGTCTATCACTAAGAAAGGTTGTTTTATGTTTCATTTACATTTGAAATATTCTTTGAAATTCATTATATCAATGTCTTAATGCTTGAGAGGAGGTATTTTATAGCTCTGTGCAAGGTTTATGTTATGGCTGCAGTCTTCATCGGCCTTTTTGTTTGTTGATGTCATAGAAATATAAATCTGCAGAGTTGAATAATGGCAAAATATGTGAAGCAGAAATACTGATAGCAGATGGTAACAATAACGGCAATAAAACTGACATCATGCCATTTTTTAATTCAACCTAAATTTTAGTTTGGCTGCCATAAAACTGCCTCTGATTTTAATATGCTCTTCATGGACCAGTTAGCTTGTTCATCTGGTTTCAAATATAAGGTTGATTTACTTATGTGAGTTATGAGTAAACTGCTGTATGAATGAAAGAAGAAACGGTTATGGAGCTGTCTCATTGCTATGCTGAATCTACTCTGCCCAAGAATCGAGTTCAGTGTGGTGAGTGTAATCCAACACATTTGGAACTAACTGTTACCAGTAATGCAAACAGTATTGAACAAGTCTTCTTACCAGTAATGCTGATCAACAAATCTCTTTTCTGAGGTAATTAAAAAATGTGCTATATTAAGAGTCCTGATACTTTATACTCAGCAACCTGCTTATCTCCAATCTACAATTGACTATCAGGTCCCTTTCCATATCACAGGATCCAATGATCTTCTTTCATCCAGCTTTTATTGGTAAGGTTTCAGTGCACTTGTGTTTAACTCAGCCTCACCCACTGTCTGCAATAAAATACCTTTACTTATAAGGTCAGCTCCAACAATCTCATCCTTCAAGTGGAAACTTAAAACTTTCTATTTCATGGTGACTTCTCCTCCACCCTCGACTGTCCCTTTCCCCTCCCCTTAGTGACTGACGATGCCTCTGGTTCAAGTACTGACCTCTGGCATGTAAATCTCATATTATTATTCATTCATTCATAGGTTGATTGTTGTCAAGTCTAGACTTAAAAAATAGTTAGGAATGCAAAGGTTGGAAATGAGAGGATTACGTGGTCCAGGAATTCAAGATATGGTTGAATGAACTTGGACAAACTGGAAGCTGATGTTTAACATAACTCCAAGGTACAAACACAGTGTCTGTAGTTAGGATGTAGTAAATATTTGGTTTACTAGAAGTGGTCTGATTGGCGAGCTATCAGCTGTAAAGAGTGCCTAGAAAAAGTTTAAAGACAACAAATATCTGAAACCACTTGTCATTAGTAGTTGTCTGTTAAAACTAAACGAGAGAGACTGCTGATATTACCACACGGCACCAATAGCAGCATGGTACTACAGAAAAATATCACCACGGAGTTCAGTACTAGCTATTCATCTGTTCATCTGCTAGACTGATATATGCATGAATACAAAGTGGGTGACCTTCTGTATAGTTTACGTTAGTTGTGAAGTGTAGTGGATTGACGTGTTGAACTGTGAGCACCGAAAACAATGGTTTAGAACCAGTCCCAGACATAAAAATTGTTTAACGCTTTCAAGATGAGCTGCATTGTTTCCCCAGTAACTTTTAGTACATGCTAGTCGTTAAAAATGGTAAGAACTTCTATGCTGCTAGTAACTTGGTGGCACAGATTTAATTCATCGGAAAGGAGTACAAAAGCCTGGAATACAAAAACAGAGACAGACAGATAGACAGACAGACAGATAGACAAACAGACAGACAGACAGAAGTTGCTTAATGTGTTGCAGATTAAATGAGTTTTGTTTCATGTTGTGTGCAGTTATGGACTTGAGCAAGAAGTTGATTTTTGACTGATATGAGTATTTGAATGATTTCACATTTTTGGATATTTAAAGCAAACATTTTAATAAATTATTGAATCGATTACTATTTTATGCATATACATTGATCTGTGTACCTGGATGAAGTGTTTGGCGATGGGCAATGAGTGTATGGATTGGTGTGATTCCGTTTTCTGACCGGTCTGGCTGTTTCTCTCCAGCGCACAGACTGACATGCATTTGTTTTGGGTTGTTTAATATTCATGCCGTATAGATTGAAGCGTTGATTGGTATTGCTGCCAGGCCTCCCTCCTTTAATCACTCCATGCTACTGGCAATGCTGCCATTGCTGCTGGCATTGAACACTGAGGCGGCTGTGGTTGTGATCGAAGAGCGATAGGAAACATAGATTGGTGCCTCTTCCTCACGTTCTTTGTCCCAATCCCTGGATGCTGCTGGCCTCCAGTTGACACTGTGGCATCATCCTGGAGGCTGTGGCCCTTGCTGCTCTGTGTGTGTGTGTGTGTCTGTGTCTGTGTGTGTGTGTGTGTCTGTGTGTGTGTGTCTGTGTGTGTGTGTGTGTGTGTCTGTGTGTGTGTTCCTGTGCGATGATTTGATGATTCATTCTGTGGTCAGTTGCCTGTAAATCAGCCATGGGTGGGTCCGATTGGTTGACTCACTTCCTTTCAGTGCGGCCTACTTCTCAGAATTTTAATTTTTCATGAATCTAAATTTATGTGAGACATTGTGTGTAAATCCAGTGTGAATTGATAACATGTCATAATAATGAAGGAGATAGATACATGTGCATAAAATCATGCTGTTGTTTATAAAATCTACACTCTTAAAAGTGATGCTTGGTGAGAGCAGAAGCTGGTATGGCTAAAAAGTGAGCACATGCAAATACTGAATTAACAAAGCACATTCAGTGTTTATTGTCTGATTACTGTCTAGCTACAGGTCACAGTGACTGTGCTTTATTACCATATAATTTACTTCTAACAGCATTCTGGCTACAATAGTGCCATATGTTTTTAGACATTACTTTTGAGAGCGTGTGCATGAAAATTCATAAAATGTGAAAAAAAGTATGACAAAAACTATCCAATTGTTAAGTTATAATAACAGATAGCTATAGTGATAAGGCAGATGAAGACTGATGCTGTGAGATTAACAGAATTAAGTGAGCTGGACTATATGTTGGACATCCTGTTTCCTTTGGCCTACCAGTTTACACCATAAACTTTCTATTTCCATCTTGTAAACTATTGTTTGCCTAAATGTCCTGCAGTTCAGCACAAAGGATTATTGGGTGCTATATGGCTAATCTAAGAACTCTGCTTGTGTTGAGGGACTGCCTCCTTCATTGAGATTCAAGTTCAAAGCGCTTTTACAGCCTTATATGACATGAATTTGGATTTGAAATTGAGTAGAATCTTGAAGCTTTGCAGGTCTCAAAGGCTATACCTGACTGTGCTTTTTGCCTAAAAACACCATTTGGGATAAGTGTGAAAAAGAGTATGGTTTATGGGGGTATATACATATACAATGTTGCAGCATTAATTTAACAAGAAAATGATACCGAGGGGTCAACATCCAGATGCTGGTGGGATTAAATGCATGGTTGCCTACACCTATAAAATGATGTGGAGCTATTTGTGGCTGTGGTCTGCTAAGGCTTCTGGTGAATGCAGTTGCATATACGTTAACTGTGATGTGTTTTTAAAATGAAAACTGACTAGGGTCTGGCAAATAGAATATCAGCGTAGTTGGTTGGGGTGAGGGAGAGGAGGTTCAGAAGAAAAGAGGGGGGTGATTGTTGACCCTTTTTCTGAATGAGATGTGTTGATGCTACTCTGGAGGTTGAACTTAATGGGATTCGGCATGATTTCCATGTCATTTGAAAGTCAATTAGTTGTACAGTCATTGACTGAATTAATTTCAAGTTATTTTGAATGAATGAACAACTTGGGTGTGTTTGTTTTACTCTCTATCTCTGTGCCTGTGTGTCGCAATCGGAGGTCTCCCAGTCGTGTGTTTGCCGTGTGTTGATGTCGACCCTCGATTGCTTGTTCTTTTACTTGCACTTTTATTTAACGTGCCTAACTTTTCTGTAGAAGATTCACGACGAACTTTGTTTAATTAATAAATGAATTTAATTAAAGAAACAAATATATATATATACACTAACTCTACGGGAACTTCCACGTAGTATTAAAGCGTTTAGATATTAAATCGGACTATCTCAAATGTTGCTTCGTACAGCCTAACTACAGATCGTTCTTTCGCGTCAGTCTCTGAATCTGACGGACTATACTCTGCCGCCCCGCTGGTCGTTCCTCCCGATGTTGATCGCTCGACCGATGTTCACACGTCGCGTTCGTCAGCAGTACAAGTCCCGTGTTCTCCGTTCCCTTCTGTTAAGTAGGAACTCCAGCGTGCATCAGTCAGCCCCCCTCCCCACGTCAAGCTATCGTCAATTAGTGTCAGATTGCTCCTCGATACGCGGGTCGTCGCTCGCCTGCAGCGCGGGCGGTGTCTGGTTACACCATAGCCGCGAGGTGTCCTATTACACCTTGGCTGTGTGGTGTCCGATTACACCTGGGCCTCGCTGCCTTCATTGTTGCCCAAGTGGAGACTGGCTTTTCGTCCGTCATCATCCTATCTCGACCGGCAACGACGCTTACATCATAATGATGATGCCATCTCGTCGTTGTTGTCGATCTCCTCACGCGACACCTCCCTTCCCGGGGGAGGACAAAGCCAGTCATTGGTTCGCCTCCCGGCTGAGAATGATGTCGTTCCCTCCATCGATTTCCTCCAGACCATGTCCTCGTCGTTCCCATGAAAATACAAAATATCAGCACAGTTAGAAATTATATTTACAGTTGTCGCGGTGCCTTACATGGTAGTCCGCCTTCTTCCTCAATCATAGTCTGGACAAAAGATCAGCGGGAATATTCAGCGCCCCAGGACGATATTTAAAAGCGATATCAAAGTCCTGGAGTGCCAGAGCCCACCTCGCAAGTTTAGCACTTGTGGGCGTAGAAGCAGTTAGGAAAGTCAAGGGATTGTGATCAGAATAGAGGGTGGTCCTTGACATAAAAATCCAATTCCTAAACTTCTTCAACGCAAAGATTACAGCATACGCTTCGCGTTCCACAGTGGACCAACGCGCTTGCGTAGCATCTAATTTAGAACTGGCGAAACATATTGGCCGCTCTGTTCCATCGTCTTGAATTTGGAATAAGCAGCAACCGACTGCTTTGTCTGAAGCGTCAGTCGATAAACCAAACTCTCTGCCGTAGTCAATTGTCTGCAAACATACAGCGTTATTCAAATCGTGCGTAAGTTTATCTAGCGCATTTTGATGTTCAATTCGCCAGGGTATCTTAGCAGGCACCGATTTCTGGGTCAAGTCAGTGAGAATTCTGGCTGTCTCAGCCAGGTTAGGGATGAAGTTCCTAAAATAACTGAAGAAGCCAATTAATCTCCGTATGTCCCTTTTGGACTCGGGTTGAGGGATTTTCCCTAGCCCTGCGATTTTCATAGGATCCGGTTCAATGCTCCCTGATCCGATCAGGTGACCTACAAACGTTGTTTGTCGCCTAGCAAACGAACTCTTCTTAATGTTAAGGGTCAGACCCGACTGTTGAATAGTCATTAAGTATTTCTCTAGGTGTTTCATGTGATCCGGCCACGTCATCGAGTGTACTGCCATGTCATCCACAAACGTCTCAGTGAAGTCGCGAATGGGATGAAGGACCTTTGACATGCATCGGATAAAAGAATTTGAGGCTGACTTTAAACCAAAGGGCAGTCGTACGAACTCAAATAGGCCAGCGTCACATACGAAGGCTGATAACCAACGAGAGTCCTTGTGGAGTCCAATCTGGTAGTATCCTTGACGTGCGTCAAAGCAGGATATGAAGTTTGCACTTCCTACCTTCTGTAACACTTCCTGGATGTTGGGGGTGGGGTATGCGTCACCCGCCGAGAACTTGTTTACATATCGGTAGTCAATGGCCAGCCTTAAACCGCCTTGACCTCCCTTTTTCACAACGCACACAACGGGACTAGCCATTTCACTATGTGAGGGAGTGATGATACCTAGGGCCAAAAGTTCGCGGATCTGCTTCTCCATCTCCGGTTTGAGCAGTTCCGGCACCTTATAGGCTCGCAAACTCTTCGGCCTGAACTCCGCGCTGACAGTGATTGTGTGTTCTAGGACGGGACAGAAACCTGGTTTGTCCGAGAACACATCTGGAAATCTGTCTAACAGACTAAACAGCTGTTTCCGCTCGGGTACCGTTAAGTGTGCAACGGCAATAGGGTCTACTTGTTCACTGGGCCGTGTCTGACTCGTGACGACGCTACCCACCGCTTCCACGTGACCGAAGTCTTCGTCCTTCTCGAACAGAATGGAGCAATTGTTAATCAATGCTTGCTGTATTCTTTCGTTATATTTGCGAATACGATTTGCATGTAATAAGCGGCTTTTGCCCCCTATTTCCACGATGTATGTGTAGGGCGATTTCACCTGAGCGATGATGGCCGGGCCTTGCCATTGGCCCTCCTTCTTTGCTCCTCGCGCTTCCGGTGATTGGATGATGACTTTATCCCCTACTTCGTAACGCCTGTCCATGCTTCTTAAATTGTAATGAGTAGCATAGCGCTGCTGTTCAATGTCTGAATAATATTCGGCATATAATTTAGACATTTCAAGGTTATCCCTTAATTGGTCCAAGTAAGCTGCGGCGCCTGTGCCCAGACTTAATGGAGAATCCCGCTCTCCCGCCCATTCCTCAGAAAGGACAGATAGAGGTCCTTTAGGCAGGGTACCATACACCAGGGTGTAGGGACTCACGTGGGTGGTTGCCGAGGGGCGTTCCCTTAAGCTCCAAAGCACGTAAGGTAACAGTCTGTGCCATCCCCTCGGGTTTTCTTCTGCCAGTTTATGAATCATGGTCTTCAGTGTGGCATTGCAGCGCTCCACTAGACCTTGTGACTCAGGATGTGCGACTGGCCCAAAGCGTGGTGAGCACCCCATACGATGCAGAAACTCTTGGGTTAATTTGCTGTTGAAATTCGACCCGTTATCGGACCTAATCGTTTTTGGAAAACCGAAGGTCGTGAAGATTTGCATGTATGCATCACATGTCGCTTTTGCCGTTAATGATTTAAGAGGATAGGCCATCGGCCATCTTGAAAATTGGTCAACTACCACTAAGGCGTAGTTGTACTCGGGTTTTGGGCTTGTGGGGTCTACGTTGGTAACTATAGGCCCTATACAATCTGCCACTAGACAGCCGAATCTGGTCTCGTCGTTGCGAGGGATAGGAGTTATGGGGGCCCGCTGCGCCACTCGCAGCGGCGCATGCCTTTGGCAAATGTCGCAAGATGCACAATATTCCTTCACTATATCCTCCATGTTGGGAAACGAGAAATTCAGCTTGATTCGGTCCTTAGTCGTTTTCAACGCCATATGACCTGCGAACGCAGCGTCATGTGCTAAGTTTAAGACCTTGTCTATTCTTTCTTTAGGTAAACACAGTTGTTTTACAGAATGCCCAGCTATTTTGTCTTTATGAAAGAGCAAATTGTCTTCAAAGAAGAAGTTCTTCGCCCCAATTTTCCCGTGGGCCAAGAATGGTGCTAGTGTCGAACATTGTGCTTGTTCGGCCGCCATCTTGCTTCTGCCTACTATTGTGTCTTCCTTGGGTGGGGGTGGTATCTCAGGATTGAAGAACTGCTCTTCAGTATCCGTTTCTTCGGGACTGATTTCTCCTACACTCTCACTGTCTGCCTGAGCGACCGTGAAGTAATCTTCGCCTATCAGCGCCCTAAGTCCCTCTACCTCCTCCCCTCTCTCCTCTTCCTCACTCGTCTCAGTCCTTGCGACCGCCTGCGCTTCTGAAATTTGATCTATTTCAGGAGCGCTGGCCGCGTGACACGAGTACAACGCTGTCTCGCGCAGCAAGTCGGCTGTAGTGGGCGTGATAATTAACGGTTCATTAAGGTCTTTGATGAGTGCCGCCCATATCCGAACATCAGGGGCGTAATTTACCTCCCCCTCCCTGTCCTCGCCGGCCTGAGACCCCTTTAGTCTCAGCCGCACCACGTCCACAATCATTGATTGACCGTTCAGCCCCTTCACCTCTATCTGCTTGACCACAGGTAGGTTGAGCGGCCTGATTAGTTCTGCTCGCGCACAATTGTATTCGGCCCCGCTATCTATTAGAGACGATGTCACAGGGAGCCCTGTAATATACACTTTCATGTACTCTCTTGCATAAGTCTCCTCCACGTCAATGCAATCCGGGTTTGTCGGCAATGCATGCTGTTCTGTCTCTTGTATCAATGGTGGCCCGTCTTGTCGCGTCTCGCTTTGTCTGTCTGCCTGTCTGCCTTGCGCTCTGGTCACGGTTGGCTGGACCGCACACGCGCTCACCTGCTTGCTTTTAGTTTGTTTGTTCTTCGAGCACAGTTTAGCTCTGTGGTCTGGAGAAAAGCATAGGAAACAAAGGCCACGCTTTCTAATCTCGTCGGGGGTTGGACGTCCGTCTGTCCTGTTATTTGTCTGTGTCCCTCCCGGTCGGTCAGTCCACGTGTCCGTCTGTTTAGCTGTCGTCTGAGGAGGTGCTGGCGCTTTCGCGTAGCGTGCCTCCGTCTTACCCGTGCCTAGACTATGCTTCGTATAATCATTTTCCCAAGGGTGTGTAGCGACATAAGTGTCAGCCGCTTCGGCTAACTCTTTGTGCCCTAACCACTTCTGCTGCTCTTGACTGAGGATGAAATTCAAACATCCTCTGGGCAACATTTCTTTCATCTTATCTGCAATCAAGAGGCTTGTAACCTCATCAAATGTCATTGCCTTGCGATCTTGCAGATAGTAAGAAAGTAAATTATGCAGTCTCGAAGCTAATGTTGTGTATGATTCATCTACCGCCTTTTTTGCGTTCATGAATCGCTCTCGTAAAGAGACTGCGCTCACTTTGAACTCTTTCAACAAGAAGGTTTTTAGCTTCCCGTAATTATCAAGCTCCTCTTGTGTGAGTCTGGCCGTCAGTGCTCTGGCCTGATTATCCAGACAGGTCAAGAGTAATCTGCTTCGAAGGTCGTCCGGGACAGCGCAAGAGTCGAATAACCTTTCGCAATGCACAAAGAAACCAGGGATTTGCGCATGGTCGCTGGGGAATCTCGGTAAGAGTCCTCGCAAGCTTTCACTATACGTTTTCATTCGTCCTACGACCGAATGCCTCAAGTTATAGTCCCTTTCGTCTCTGAGTCTCCTCTCTGCGTCCCTTTCTTCTCGGACTTCCTTCTCTCTCTTCTCTGCCTCCTCCTTTTCTTCTCTCCTCCGCTTCTCCTCCCGAAGCCTTAATTTCTCTGCTTCCTCCTTCTCTTCTCTCTTCCGTCTTTCTTCTTTCTCTTCTCTTCTCCTCTCTTTCTCTTCCTCTCTTCTCTCTTTTCTCTCCGCTTCCTCTCTCTCTTCTCTTCGCACTCTTTCTATTCTCTCCGCTTCCTCTCTCGCTTCTCTTCTCAGTTTCTCCGCTTCCTCTCTCTCTTCTCTTCTCACTCTTTCTATTCTCTCCGCTTCCTCTCTCGCTTCTCTTCTCAGTTTCTCCGCTTCCTCTCTCTCTTCTCTTCTCAGCCTCGCGGCTTCCTCTCTCTCGTATTTTAAGCGTTTTAATTCGTATAACGGCGTTTGCGCTGCCGAATCGATATTGCTTTCTATGCTACCCGTGCTTACTTCCTCACTTACTTCTGGCGGGGTTTCCCGTCCAGACACAATTATTTCAGCACTCGCCTCTTGGAGTTGGCCCGTACTCATGGAACCCAATTCCTCCTCTCCTAGTCCCATCTTTATCAGATATGCGACTAGTCTGTGACGGGGCATGTTCTGCACCCTCACTCTTTTCCCTACCGACAACTTATCCATCTTCCAACAGTCCGCTCACTAATAGAAAAAGATAAGTAAGTTAGAGGAGAGTCACCGTTGGTCAGAAATCAAAGAAAACAACGTCCTAAAATTCTACCACAAATACAACAAGAACAGAACTGAGCAAAAGGAGCTACGCAAAAGCCTCGGCTATTCGCACACCAATCCTCATCCAGACCTCAACCGCAACCTCACAGATTTACCACGACTACCAGTAAGGACTTACCCTCTGATACGTCGAGCGTGTTCCGTCTTTTGGTATCTTGGCTGATCCGCTGTCCTCCGTTGCCACTCCCGTCCGTCGTTGCTAGCGATGGTCGGTCGTCCGTTGGCGCTCTTGTTCCTCGTCCTTGCCTGTTGCTGTCGGTTCCTTCGAGTCCTTCGTCCTCAGGAGTCCGGCACTCGATTTCTCCAGTTGCGAAGGGTTGTATTCGCCGCTGGTCCCGATCTGTTGAGATTCCTCTTTTCCGTTTCCGGTTCCGCTCTTCGTCGTGACGTCTTCAGTTGAAAAATCCTGTCGGCTGCGCCAATGTCGCAATCAGAGGTCTCCCAGTCGTGTGTTTGCCGTGTGTTGATGTCGACCCTCGATTGCTTGTTCTTTTACTTGCACTTTTATTTAACGTGCCTAACTTTTCTGTAGAAGATTCACGACGAACTTTGTTTAATTAATAAATGAATTTAATTAAAGAAACAAATATATATATATATACACTAACTCTACGGGAACTTCCACGTAGTATTAAAGCGTTTAGATATTAAATCGGACTATCTCAAATGTTGCTTCGTACAGCCTAACTACAGATCGTTCTTTCGCGTCAGTCTCTGAATCTGACGGACTATACTCTGCCGCCCCGCTGGTCGTTCCTCCCGATGTTGATCGCTCGACCGATGTTCACACGTCGCGTTCGTCAGCAGTACAAGTCCCGTGTTCTCCGTTCCCTTCTGTTAAGTAGGAACTCCAGCGTGCATCAGTCAGCCCCCCTCCCCACGTCAAGCTATCGTCAATTAGTGTCAGATTGCTCCTCGATACGCGGGTCGTCGCTCGCCTGCAGCGCGGGCGGTGTCTGGTTACACCATAGCCGCGAGGTGTCCTATTACACCTTGGCTGTGTGGTGTCCGATTACACCTGGGCCTCGCTGCCTTCATTGTTGCCCAAGTGGAGACTGGCTTTTCGTCCGTCATCATCCTATCTCGACCGGCAACGACGCTTACATCATAATGATGATGCCATCTCGTCGTTGTTGTCGATCTCCTCACGCGACACTGTGCTTCTGATTTTGTGTCTGCTCTTGCGTTTGCCTAGTTGTCCCTCTGTGTCTGTCCTTGCCATTGCCTCTGCTTTTGTACCTATCCTATGATTTTCTGCCTGTTGTTTCACTGTATGTGATACTGATATTGTGTTTTTCTGAGTCTTTGTCTCAGTCATTTCCTCTGAATATGTGTCTGTATCTCTGTTTCTGTCTGTTGTTTCATTGTCAGGTTGGCTCCTTGTTGCACTCGGTATTATTATTATTTTTATTACAAACATTTTTAATAAATGCAAGGTCACACAAAATGAGAATCGGAGGCGGGACCTATTGCTAGCCCCATTGTCTACACATCTTTGTTATATGCATGCACTTGCTTTCCAGTGTTGCTGTATTTATTTCTTTTGTTTATATAGGCCTAGCATCAATATCTAATGTCACTACAGAGAGAGCACTTGAGCAAAGGCTTGAACCTACATGCTCCATCTTACAGGGCAAACGCTCAACCAATCGGCCCTTTGTCGCACATTTTCGGACGATCATGTCTGATTAGTGTTTGTGGTGTGCTGCATTTCGCTTTTGGCTGCATCCATTTCAATTTTGCCATTATCTTCATATTTAGTCTTGTCAAATATTTGCCCTTGTGGTTTGCCTGACAATCCCTCAAGCATCGCCAAAACAATTATGCTGATGCTGCAAGAATTCTGGTAGCGCTGATGGCGATAGACAACACTGTGAATGTGGTTGCAGTCTTTGTGCTGGATATGGGTTGAGTAACCATACTGAAATAATTGAATGCTTGAATTGTTTTTTTCTGATTTATGATATGTTATATGTTGTTGGTCACAATAGGCATCGGTGGTGCATAAGAAATTGCGCTGTATCTGATCTTCTTTTGCAAGTGGATGTTCTTGCCTGCAATGGTCTAACCGTGGCTGCATCATGTGAACATTGCATTTAAAGTGTGTCACATTCAGAAAAGATTTAATAGAGATTGTGTCCACTTCAGGATCAAATTTTTTGATTGCTAAATTAATGAAGGTCACACACGTACATACATACATGCATACATACATACATACATACATACATACATACATACACATATACATATATGCATACATACATTTATATAGAGAGATGTTAGTGTTTGAAGGTATAGATTGTAAGCAGTCTTTTTCTGGGGGGAGGTGGTTATCATAAAAGTGAAGAGCTCTGCAGCTTCTGTAGAAAGCACAGTTTTGAGCTGTGAGAGGTAATAAGAGAGCAGCATCCAGGCAAAGGTACAAGTTGACAGCGAGAGAGAGAGACACACAGCGGGGCAGAGAACAGATATTGATTGTGGTTTCAAGGTCCACTGGTTAGAAGATATCTGAGTTTGTGTGGCATCTCTTTTTCGTCTGTTGCTTTAGATTCCTAGTCAACTGACTCACCCACCGAACCATGAAGCTCTTCATTTTAATTGACTTTAGAGATTCTTCAGGCTGGGCTGGAGCAGATGTTGGGTGTCATGGTCATCTTTTCTCCTTTCTTCCGCCTTTCCATCCATTTTTTTACAGATGCTTCAATGCTGACGTCTTATTTTTGTGAATTTCCTTTGCTATATTTCGATATCATCTATTTTCCTAAATCCTTATAGGCCCTCAGTTTTGGCAGGTCTTTGAGTACTTGAAATCTTTTGTTGTCCCATATCCTTCTCTTCCTTATATTTTTAGCCTGTGCTTTGATGTCATAGTCATCTGTTTTCGCATTGCATTTTTACCCTTCAATGTTGGCAATCATTGTGGTACCGAATTCTTATATGATCCAATTTCTGTCTTTCTCTTTTATCTTTGGCAGCTGCATTGGTGTCAGTCTTTTTTTGCCCCAATCAGGTTTTTCTGCCAGGGCATTGTTATGTGTCAACAGTGTGCGGTTATGATAATGATCCAAGTTTTGGGGAGGGTCTTTATTGAGATGAGATTTCAGTCTACAAAGCAAACAGATGCTTTAATCTCATGCCACTGAACTTCATTGCTATTCACCGCTGCATGTTCACTGCTGCTCTGGTTGCAGAAGGAGAGACGGCGTGCAGTCACACTGAGCTGCTGCTCTTTTAAAATGAATCTGCGATTGCGCATTTGTTTATGATTGCACATCGATCAATATCGGTGGCTTGATGCTACAGTTAAACCTCATTATAGCAAGCATGGTTACTGGTTCTATTGCAGTTAGTGTATGGAAGTGTGTGCCAACATCATTAGTTTGTAGTTCATTCATTGACTTGGCTCCCAAGTTCTTTGCTATAGAGGTTTCTTTGTAAATGTGATGTAGACTTTAGTGAGAATCTTGCTGTATAGGCATTTAACATCTTTTGTTGTAATATATTTAATCCCTTTGACTGTCTTTCTCTGTGTACATCTGTTTGTTCCTTTAACTGAGTCTTTCTGTTTCTACGTGTCACATTCAGTCTTATTGTGTTTCTCCGTCTGTTCCTTTCAGTGCTATCCCTGGTGTCATGGGGAATATTGCCTTCTATTTTTCTGATTTACTGCCTTCAAATATAGCAGATATATTGTTGGTATGGGGCCCGTGTTATTGCTCTCTAGGGAGTCCGGGCTAGACCTTTTGTCTGGACAACATGATACCAGGCAATGCCTCATCCTAGGCTGTTAAACGCATCCAGGTATCCCATGTACTGTATATCTGTTGGAACCTATTCAGTAAAGTTTTTCCACCAGAATGCCTCTGAGTAGATTCCTTGAAGAGGTGCTATAGAAATCTGATAGATAGATAGATAGATAGATAGATAGATAGATAGATAGATAGATAGATAGATAGATAGATAGATAGATAGATAGATAGATAGATAGATAGATAGATAGATAGATAGATAGAATGAAACCATACCATTTCAGTTTGAATTAAGCACTGGAACATATCATATCATGGAGTCTATCTTCTGCATCCGGTTTTTGAAACCATTCCACTTTCCACAGACTTCTTTCCACTGCAGCCATTGCCTGGAGCAATGTCTCACAGCCTAAGCACTGACGCATTTTCACTAGAATGTATGTTCAAGAGCATGCTCACTAGCAAACTCTTTACTTGAACAGATTTAAACCATATTTGTTACATTATTCAAGTAACATTGTTCACCCTATTTCTACACTGTGTCCGGAAATAAAGGGAACCCTTTTGTAAATAATGAAAATAATTAGTAAATGTGCTTCGATTTTCAAAATTCCAAAACTGTTTTGATCCTGACACAGTTACCTAAAAATGATGAAAATACAAAGTTTGGGTATCCATCAATGACGTCACAATGACGTCATTTGCATCAGAATTCAAATGTTAAGGACGGCACCTAACATTTTCCTTAAAAATGTCAATTATTTTTAAATGTTATTTATCAGTGATACATTGTGGTTGAATTTTATTTTTATACTTGAATGATATTATGCTACAAGGTATGTTCAAAGTGACCGAAATGTTTGTTTTTCCGTAAAAATCTTATGGTAATTTTGTCTTCTTGGCTGAAAGCCATTTTCTAACAGTTTGTTTAAATTTCTAATTTAGCGACGTCACTATGACGTTATTTTTTTAGAGGAGGCCGTTCATAAATTATTAATTTGTTGATAATTATGTCAGGATTAAAACAATTTTGAAATTTTGAAAATCGAAGCACATTTACTAATTATTTTCATTATTTACAAAAGGGTTCCCTTTATTTCCGGACACAGTGTACATAGAAGGATACCATTGCAGCCTATTCAGTGAAAGCGCTGGCCTCAGTCCTCTGTTCCTCCTACTGGTCCTATTTTTGTTCCTTGTCCTTCTGCTTATATATCCACTCCTCCTCCTCCTGTTCCACTTCCTTTTCCTCTGCCTGCTTCTCCTCCTCTCCTCCTGCTCCCCTCCTGCTCTTCCTCCTGCTCCTCCTGCTCCTGCTCCTCCTGCTCCTCCTCCTCCTCCTCCTCCTCCTCCTCATCATCATCATCATCATCATCATTGTGACATTAAAATGTCCAACAGAATGTGTCCACTGAGTGAACTGGGCTCCAGGAAGGTCATTCTGTCCAAAAATGCTCCATTTCAGCGTCCACTCTGGAGATTTGGTTGACAGGAGATAAACTGAACTCAATGCCATTAATGTGCTACTAGTGTGTAATCTGTGAGAGAATCTCACTTTGATAACATCATATTCCAATCATAGGCGCCGACTTTTAGTAAAAGGTACTGGGGCAAGAATTTCGTGCCGTAATCCTGTGATCGGATGATCCCATCGCCTATCCTCAGGGCCGTTTATAAGGTTCCGCGAATGTCGGTGCAAAGAGTAACAAAAGGGGCCCGTGTTGGTCGAGCGGCCGTTGGTTTGCCAATACCATGTACGGCGTATAAATATCACCCAAAAATTATATCTAAAGCTTTTCTAGTAGTTATTGTTGCAATCTGCATGACCTGTTCACGGAGTTAATAGTTTTTTTTATCCTATTTATCAATTAGTTATAGGCGTAATCCTTATACACACTATGACACTAGTAGGGCGTAAGTGACGGCCACTAACTGTTTGAGAGTTAGTGTAGGCCTACATATGGACACTACAACAGTGTATAACAACAATTTGTCAATAAAATCTGATAAATCTCAAAAATGTAATTAATTCTTGAACGCTGCAGCCTGCAGCAACTGAGCAAATGTCATAGGCCAAATTCCGCCAAAATATCAGCTATAGGCCAAATATCAGCAAAGTCCGTTTTCATCTGTCACATGCAGTCACACAGTATCATGGTGAAATCGAGCAAATTCAGGCTAAATTAACAGTCCAAATCTCACGTCTAACTTTTTGTGACATGAACACGTCAAAAACTTGGTCTAGTTGCAAGTCCTTTGCTAGATTGCTCTCAATTGACAAAAACGCCAAGTCGGAAGACCTATGGGTTGTCATTGTACAGTGTGTACTCCGCAAAGGAGTCTTCAAAAGACGCCGGACACTAAAACAACGTTCAGCGGACGAGATTCCAATAGGCAGCGTTACGAAGAGGTGTAGCAACACCAGTGCATGGGAAAATGTTTCCGGTGTCAAACAGAGATGCCAATAATTATGTGTTTTGAGTTTGCTGTGTTCAGCTAATCTGATACTCAAGTGTCCCTAGTCTTTCCACAGTTTGGCTGCCCCTCACAAAACAACCAGCAGCTGTGGCAGTATGCGGCATCCAAAGATGGAGAATAGATAATTAAGCCATGCACCATCTTGGTCGGTTTTCACCGAGATCGTTAGGCCTAGTGCTGTTGTAATAACTCTGTGATAAACGATCTGTGATTTTACCGGTTTTGCATGCACAGTCTATAGATCTATTATGGACTGCGGGTGCGTGTTACGTACAGTACCAATGGGCGTCCGGAGGAATTTTTTAGGGGGGCGGAAAATTTTTATCGGAGCAATATTTTTTAGGGGAGCAAAAATTTTTATCGGGGTCGGGGTTACGTTTTTGCAGAGAACAAATTTGCATAGAAAAAATAGAAAAAATAATGATCAAGTAAAGAGTTTGCACAAATATTTTCCTTATTCTATTTTCCCTCCCTCAAAGTAGGCCTACTACGAGCAAACCTACCTTCCCAGTCCAAGGTGGAATCGGTTTCGTTCAGGGACAGCAAGACGACACACGTGAAACGGCTACGTAGATAGACTTTGTTCAGCGCTCACTTTCAAGAGAAAGTTCTCGTAAAACCACGAAAGAAACTTAACCAAGCACGTCACGGTTATATTACAAGAACATTCGTCCCTTTTCTTCGGTAAAGTCTGACCGACTACAGAACGCGTGTTCGAGCGAAAAACAAACGACTCTTGACATGTCTGTTCCGTTCCTACCAAGTTTTTCCGACCTTCAACGCAGTCGACCCTCACAGTTCCTACGAAATTGTCCTACTCAGATGTGTTCGTCTTCCCGTTCATGTAATACTGCCCGACTGACTCACAAAGCGTAGTACTAGAAGTTTCAGTTTAACAAAGATCAATGGATTCGCATTCCTCCTTCATCCAGGCTTGGAACTGGTTCCTAAGCTAGCGGGGTAGGCCTATATTTAAAAAGTCTGGCAGAACGTGTTCTAGTTGGCATCTAAGGGAAGAAGCTCATTACTTAGAGACTGTCGCTCCAGTGTCAATTACATATGTTAATATATATATATTATATATGTATATATTTGTGTGTATATATAAATATACATAATTATATATAACGTTCTAACTACGCGATTCACCAGCCAGACCTGTTATCTCGCAGCGATCGGCTAAAAACAACACAAGAGCCGCTGGAAAAGGGAATACGATATCAATTAGTCGACACGTCTGAATGCATTCCGTCTCGGGGTTGACAATAGGAATTTCAATATTACCAAGACAGAACTCTATACGTTAAATTTTCAATAATACGCGTACACAAAGACGCCCATGATAGTACCATATGTAGCAAACAGTGTAAGTGAATTAAATCAATATAATCACTAGACAACACTAGTGTCAATCACTAGTCTAGTCTAGACTAGTGATTGACACTAGTGTTACCTTACACTTAGGCCTACACTTACAGTTTTACAGAAATTTGAAGTGAGAGTGAAACTTGCAAACGACATTTAGCAAATAGCAACAAAACTGCTGTACACACTCGGCTCAGGGGCCCGCGGTGCGCCGCACCGTTTGCACCTGTGTTAAAAGCGGCCCTGAAAAAAGTCTGTGGTTGATTAGGTTCAAATACCCCGACCTCGGCGACCCGGTGACATCGATAGACACCACAAGTACATCGTGTATCATATGAAGCATTCGTCATATATACAAGCTAGTTCAGACTGCAGGGATTCTGAGACACACACGGAAAAGTACATGAAATATCTTTAGTTAAAAGCTTTGGGCCCTTGGAAACAGTATATATGAAGGCAAAAAATGTACTGGGGCGAATATACAGGGTGCGGCAAAATAAAGTAATCCCCTGCAGTGTTTGGTTGATATCTCAAGAACGAAGTTGGATTTTTATAAGAAAATTTACACGGCTATTGGTCATTCATATCTACGTACAATTGCCAAATTACATTATATTATCACAACAATTGACTAAGTTATGCTATTTGAACAGAGACAAGCCCACGCTTTATAACGTGCAAATTTTACGGTTGCGTTATTGGTTGTACGGCACGTGTCACGCAGGATTGGCTGCACGCAAACTGTCCTGAGATCATTGAGAAGGACCAGTGGCCACCAAATTCCCCAGATCTGAACCCCCTTGACAATCACGTGTGGGGAGCCATGCTGGAAAGGTATCACAAACTCCAGCCGAAGCCAAAGACAATCGCCGAGTTGAAAGCCGCTTTGCAGTCAATATGGGACGATATGCCACAGGCGCCGATCAACAAGGCCATCAAGAACTTTACCAAACGGCTGAAGGCATGCGTGCAGGCCAATGGTGGACACTTTGAACACTTAATGTAAAATTGAAAGTGCAATTCGTAAAGCTTTGTTGTAAAAATATTTCAAGTTCTACCATTTATTTTTCTTGTTTCTTTACAAAGTAACTATTTTTAACCATGTAAAATCGTGGGGGTGTCGTGTTTGAAATAACATAACTTTGTCATATTTCAAGATTGTTAAATAACATTTGGAAGTTATATGTAGATGTGAACAGACAATATCATTACCAAGTTTTACATAAAAATTCTAAGCGGTCGCTACAGAATTTGCAACACACTGCAGGGGATTACTTTATTTTGCCGCACCCTGTATATGCTCGCCCCAGAATCTTGGTGAGTACTGGGGCGAACGTCCCTGTTGCCCCTGTGGAGTCGGCGCCTATGATTCCAATAGTAAAACATCATCTGAGCACTTATCAGACTTCTCTAGCACAAGTTTATGCAACATACTTTCAACAAACATTTACGCTCTCAAAATGGCTTTGATGTGAGATCAAAAGGAATTGTCTGGAACTTCTTTAGGAAAGATTGAAATGCTGCCTGCCTGTACATAATTAGCTCACAAGAACTCATTCAACCACGGACGACCTCTGTCCACAGACCAGATGTCTCTCTGACTGTGGGCAGCACGTTTGCTATTTGGTTGTCTGTTCTGTGGCTAAGAAAACTTGACATCATTTTATGCTTCTAATTAGAGAACACTCTTCTGTCCACTTGAATAAATGACTTTTTACAGATCAAATGCTTGTATACCGTAATTGATGCTTGTATTGTTGATGCTTGAATAGTTGAATGGGAACAAGAAGATGACAGTTATACACGGACTTTAAATTACAGAGATATTATCTTGAACTGTGCAGTGTTTGCACTGCACTTTCTAAGGCATGAGAATAGTCTAATTCCAAGGTACTTACTAGTAGAATGATTGCAGATGTGCTGGTAGAATGGTAACAAAGAGCAGATGGGTTAAGAAGCTGGTAGTTTGATGACTTTTCACCTTCTAGGTCAGTTTCTAATTTGCTTTGGTGTTAGCAGTCAGTAACATTCAGTGATAGTCTCTGTTACTTTTTGCTTACCGGTAGCCTACATAACTTTCTCTCTAAAGTTCCTTTTGCATGCAGTCTCCTTCACTATAGACTTACATCAAACTGGCTATTTGAATTTGAACTAGTTAAATTTGAAAGTGTATTGGTTGAATTTGAATGAAAGCCCATTTTGCACAAGTTTTCATAAATTTTTATATATTGAATGAATATTGATCAATTCGTCAGATTTTGAATGCATTTACTGGTTGGATTTTGAAGGCATATCAAATGATTGGTCAGATTATGGCTTGTGGTGGCCTGAGAGGACCTTGTGGTTACTGCGAACTCACGTGACCCTCGATCAGTATGGAGTTCAGGCAGATGCTGTTCTCCACTTCACACCTATGCACAACGGCCTCCACATTGAGCTTCCAGACCTGCAGATCATTGACCTCAAGGTCAACTTCTCTCTGAATGTCTTCAGCGTTGTCATCAAGATTTGCAAAGAACTCGGTAAGAAACTGTTGATTCATAGGAAGTTTGAAGAAGTACTCATTATAATCAGTGATATCTTAAACTTACATTTGTCCTTGTTTAATGTGTTGCTCAACAATTAAATGGTTATTTCACTTTGGATTTGAACCTTAGATGCTGTGATGACGAACCATTGCATTATCAATGAGTCTGGCTGGCATGTGTCTGAAAGGTCTAAGGTGTTATGCTGAAAAAATGCTAGCCAGGGATAGCTCTGGCCTGCATAATTATACTGTGCAGCCAATGTTTTGCAGATTCACCTGGATTGACTTGTCAGGTCATCTGTTTCTGTTATCACAGACATATTTTCAGATTAAGCTCAGTTTCTACATATCAGTTGCCACTACTAATACTGACCATACATACTTTTTCCATCTGATCAGGACATGTATATATATGTTTGTCTGTATGTATGTATATATGTATGTATGTATGTATGTATGTGTGTATGTATGTATGCATGTATGTATGTATGTATGTATGTATGTGTTCTTTTATGAAGCCCACTTAAAGAACCCCTCAAAAGTGCTGTGAACTAGAAAAAGTAACTTGAGCAGAGTTTAAATGGACAATGAGAAGATTGTTTCAAATGGATGGACCAACCAATCTGCAAAAGTGCACTGAGAGTGGATGGTATACTCGTGTCGATATTGAGCAGCTATAGCGACCAGAATATCTCCACAGGTGGAGGTACGAAGTGACCTTGACCTGAATGAGAAACCAGCACAAACAGCTCTGGTATATGCGATGGGGCAGAGCCAACCAATGAAGCCTGACCAAGGAGGACGATCTTGAATTTGATTCTGTCCATGATAGTAGCCAGTGGCATATGCCCCTATTTGAGGATTCAAGGAAAACTCCAGTTGATGTATAGTACACGCTTTCTATTTTGGTTAACTGGAAGTCTGACTGCTATGTGATAGAACCGGTTGCTGTAGATGGTTTAATGTGATTGAACACTGACAGGTGGCTTTGTGGAGATGCAGTAAGCATTGTCTACTGTCTTTCAGAGTTATGTCATGAACAGAGCTTCACGTGAGGTCATGTTTACAAAGTCCACCTATCCCTGGGGCAGTCACTGACCCCTTGGCAATGGCTGGACTTCTATGTTGCTAGAGAATTTGAACACTGGCCAAATGTCAACCTTAGAATAAAACTTCGCCAGAATTTTTCGTTTTGCTGACTGTCTGCCAATAAAACATGTACACTTGTTAGTTTCATGTACACATGTTAGTTCTTGATATGTGATTTGTGGTATAGTAAGGAATTACTTGGAAATCTAACTGACATGATTGAGTTATAAGATGATACTGGACAATATTAGCCTGCAACACTAATTCAGTTGATGTCTCAAGGCCAGTTAATACCCTTGCAGTAGGTTTGTGATGACTGATATATGCAGCACAAAGATTAGTTTACAATTTCCTGCAGTTTTAGATTTGTTCAGATATCTCAGAAGGAAATCTGAGTAATGAATCTGAATTTATGCTTGTCCAACGGAGCCTGGTTTTCTTTTCCTCCTTTCTCCAGTCTCAACAGGTGCACGAATCCTTTGCTGCGAATCCTTTGCTCTGGGTGGTGCTGCCTGGTGTTTATTTTGTTTTGGAAACAGAGCTGTCTCTGACCCTTGCTCTTTGTTCATAAACACCAAGAAAAAACTGAAAGGGCTCTTATGCATACAAACACAGATGGATAGACAGACAGATAGACAGACATGTTAGCTAGTGATGGATAGATGGATAGACAGACAAGTTAGCTAGTGATGGAAAGACAGATCAAGAGGAGGGGATATAATGGTAAACATACACCCACGATGGTATGCTAAAATTAATAAGCTGTAGTTTTGTTGTGTCTTACTTTAAGCTGTATATCTGACCTTGCACTTGTATCATTAGGTGATCATGGATTGCTGCAGTTTAACTGAATGAAGGTAATGGGATTAGTTTATGTCAGGAACTCTGGGGGTTCTTCTCATTCATCATTGAAGGAATTCAAGCTAAAGACTTTCAAGTTAAAGCCTGGTAGAATATGGGAAGGAAATCTACTACAGAATGATTCCTCCCTTTTACAACTCTCTAAGTTGTAAATGGGTTTTACTAAGAAGTGAACAGATGCATCAGGCATCATCAGTCTTAGTGGGAGTCTGCTTTCTTTGATCCAGATACAGATGTCTCTGGTAATGTTAATCACAGATTTGATTCAGCACCTCTTCAAGAGAAACTCATCTGAGGTGCTTGATGAGTTCTTAACCAACCAGTTTCACCTTAGTCATTCTGGCCTACCTTATGGCCTAGCCTACAAGATCTGGCCAAGGCTTGTTAGTCCATAGCATGTTACAAGGGCTTTCATGACTTTTAGTGCATGGCAGTTAAATCATCAATCTTGCATGTATCCTTTTTTTGTTATACTTTGCTATTGTTGCCATGAGGCTTAGCCATGGGGGGTTTAACAGACCAGTGTCACCACCTATGTATCAAAGTCACAGATGAACTGCATAACACCATCTTTTGCTCTGCTATTAATTAGTTACCTGTCAGTAATGGAGCTCTCAAAGAAACAGTGCAAGGGCATTTATGACTCTTAAAATAAATCCCTTGCAATAAAATTCATAACCTTTTAAATGAAGTGCTTGTTGTAGCAGTTGGATGCTTAAAAGAGCTCTTAGTGCAGTGCTGGTATACTGTAAGGAAGATCTAGCTGTGGCATTTAAAAGCATAAGAAGAGCTCTTGATATATGATTTACAGTGCTTAATGGAAAGCTCTTGCTGTGATTTGGGAAGCCACCATTCTGTTTTGTATTGGTCTAAATGGCAGGCACTGTCCCAAGCCATAGCATTACGTAATGGGTTGTTCTTGCTAGCAATATGCTCCATCCTGGATCTGAAGCAATTTAGGAAGAGAATTACATGGCATTAAAGTATCTTGCAGTTGGAGTACGACTGACCAACGTTATATCAGTGAAATGTAGTCCATTGCACTACAGTCTGCATTGGAGGAACGAGAAGGAGAAGGATGAGTAGAGCAGCAGCAGGAGGGAGCAGAAATTTCAGGAATTGGATGAAAAAAGGGCTTGAGATGGGTAAAGTGGGAAATAAGAATCAGACAGAAGAGATGAGGGATGAGGGAGTAATTTTACATCATTAGATATATGCTCCATAACGAGCAAAAAATCAGAAGGAGGAAAAGAATGGAAAAAGGATTGAGGCGATATAAGAAGAAAGAGGTGGAGGGAAAAAGCAGAAGGAGGAAAAGTATGGAAAAATGATCAAGAGGCGGGATAAGAAGAAAGAGGAGGAGGAGAAAGCATATGAGCGGAGAAAAAATAAATAGTTGCTTGAATTAGTCAGAGAAAAAATATGTCCAGGAGTATGGTAGGAAGATCACGAGGAAAGGACAAGAAGAGGTGGGAGTAGAAGGCAGAAGCATGGAAGAGGAAAAATGAAGAGAAAGTTTGAAGAAAAGGAGGACTGGTTACCTTGGTTTAATCTAGAATTTCAACCACCTAAAAGCAGGCACCAGATAGAACTTGGCGCCATGATAGCACTTGCATGTTCTTCTTCATTTTATATTTGATTTTTATGTTCTGCTTTATCTTATCAAAACTCAAAGCTGCGATAGATCTACTGCACTTTGAATAACTCACAGACTAGCTCTGACAGAGAGATAGATCAAGTGAGGCGAGAGGAAGGAAGACAGAGATGGAGAAAGCACAAACAGGAAGTGAACAGAAAACAGATATTCCAGTGGAAGCACATAACTGCTAAATCTGATTGATCATTTTTCCATGGTGTGATATTCTAGTGTTCATAAGCTAGCTTGCTAATCTAGAACGTTGCAGACACTGAACATGAACTTCAGATATAGAGAATAGCAGTGTCCAGTGATTACAAACATTTGTGATATCAGCACAGATTTCATTTACAGCTAAGCCTTTTACTGTAAATCAGGCCTAGTTGCTTTCTGGAATTCTGTTACAATGTTTTACACATGAAAGCCTCGGAAGCTATTGTTGCGTACAAGCCACATCAAGAAATAAAATACTTCACAGTTCTTTATACGTTGCATATGGCACAGTCCCGGAATTTGGCTTTCACAACAAGTTTACTGGTACTTACTAGCAACCATCGACTATTGCCTTCAGCATTATTACACTGACACTATAGAAGTGATTAGATTAGATTAGATTAGATAAGACAGCATTCAACAGTCAACAGTCCTAAGGCCATCAACCCAGTGCTTGTATACATGTGGATCAGAGGCAATCACCAGAAATCCTTGATAATGAAGGATCAGTTCAAGGACACATAGATGACCCAGTCAGTACAGCAGCCACTCTTTATTGCACCATGATTAATTCACATTCAATCCATTCATAAATAGGTCACGATAATCAGCCACGATAATCAGCCACCTTCCGAAGGCAAATTTATTATGCGGACAGTATGCAGCGGCAAAAAGTGCATCATGTCTGAAAATTATTGAGGAAGTTGTATTCATTCATTCATTCTGAGAATTTGATATAGTGCCTCTTCAAGATACCTACTCAGAGGCACTCCCAGCCCAGCCACAGATAAAGAAATGTGAATGAGGGACTTACAAAACGCAGGCGAGTTTAACCGTGGCAGCAAGTGCAGGTCTAGAGGGAGGCCATTTCCAGATGGAGGGCCCCACAACCAAAATTAGCATGGGGTCAAAGATGCTGCACATTGAAAGAGTCAGAAAAGCTGTGTAAGGCTAGACAATGAGTGAATAAACAAACTATACAACTGCATGAGATCTCATGAGCCCACAAAACTGTCTTTTTCAGATAAGACAGGCTTCTATCGGCAAAACCTGAACTTTCATAGATACCTGTATAAAGATTAAAATATTAGGATTTGTGTTAAACTTTAGTCCCTTGTAAAAATGTTGTGTAGAAGCTGGGTTTACAGTAGAGTTCCATCTTTTCAAAAAATCTTTCACATGCTCCCTATTGCCCAGCATATCTCCTATTGGATCGCTGCATTAGTCTCCCGCTGTCTTTTTGGCTACATCCATCTTACCTACGCTACCTGTGCCGCCCTGCATCCAACGTTGTAGCGCGTCGAGCACTTCGTTTCTTGACCAGAGGGGAGTCTTGGTCCCACGTGCTAGTTCTTCTAATAGGCAGCGCCGGGATTTCTCAGTTGTGGGTCCCTCCACTTGGAATGGGTCCCTCTGGAACTGTGCCAACTACCTCTGAACAATTTGCTTGTGTTTCATAAATCACTCAAATCTTTCTATTTTAGCCGTGGCTGGACCAGGAGCGCTCCTGAGTAGGTATCTTGAAGGGGCGCTATATAAATTCTCAGAATGAATGAATGAATGAATGAATGAACATGTTAGCGTCCCATTTTCTCTCTTATTCATGCACAAACCACTGTAACATTGCCATTTCTTCCTCTGTCTGGTCTCTAGGAAACCAAACCTTCTTTTGTCTCTGTGGACAGTCATTCGTCTAACATAACTAGCATTCCTGAATAAGCAAATACCCTGTGCTTAGCTTTTAAGTAAATATTTCATTACAAGTTTAGAACATAGGATTACAATCCCATTTACTGTTAGATATCTGTAACTTGAAGTGAAACCATTGAAAACATAAGTCTTCTGAGTACTTATCTGACTTTACATCACGTGATTATGACCTGTGACTTATTACTGTGATTTATTAAGTGCCACTATGGAATGACCAAGCATCAATCTGTGGTGCCTAGTAATTGTGAGTGAATTACTTGCTCAGTGTCCTACACATCTAATGGTAGGCTCTAACCCCTAATCCCCATTACAAGGCAATTACTCTAACCTTTGGCTCTAGTATCTCACATAGCCTGTATCTCACCACCAACTAAATGTATTATATAGCAAATCAAGCACCGAAGTGTATTAATTTTGTGTAACACTCATAGTTGTCTTTAGTCTGTTAATGTGGTTATCGAAGGCTTAACCAAAGTTCTGAACATGAAGCAAATGCCCACAGAACGCAGCTAGCTCTCTCTGGTAGCTAGTTATACTGATGAGTGATAGTAGCAATCCTGCAGAAATGGCTTGTCCATTTGCACAGTGCATTTGCTCTGTGATTCAATGATCCATGGTCATTGAATCACAGGGCAAATGCACTGTTTTTTGAGACTATGTGATACATGCATATCTCTTGATAATATTAGTACTAAAGTTTTCTGATCTGATCCTAGATAGATAGCAGATGAAGTATATCTTTACTGTTATGGCATCCTATTGCATTCATCACTTGACCTGCCAATCATTTGTATGGCTTCACTGGCTGATGGCTTCCTCTTCTTCCAAATCACGTCTCAGCTCATTAGTCCTTGGCATCATTGCTTTTGTTGCATCAATCAAAAGCTTCTGCAAAGTGGAACACTGAACTAACAGCCTCTTTAGATTGTATATATATATATCCAATGATCTCCATTCTTAAGTGATCTCCATTGACTTCTTTATGTGATCAGTTAATGGTGCATGGCATTTTGGTCTTCAGCTGATCTGACTTATCTCGTTATCTAGGAAAGCATCTCAGAACCATGTGTTTCCTTGGTTATTACTGAAACTTCTGCCATTGTCCTCATAATCATCATAAAATCATCATTACCATCATAATCATCGTTATCACCTGTTGCAATAAACTATTGCCACTATCATCATCCATTAGCACGACTGATATAGTGGCTTGGCCCTGTTGCTTTAGAGAACTGGTAGAGTAGTACAAAAACGTTCCACCAGAACCTAAACCAGGAACCAAAGAAAAGAAATCCCTCGAGTCTGTTATTGTCATGGCTTGAATTCTATCAAGTGTCCATGTTAAACATTTATGATTTTCATGGTGAGCAAAGAGGAACAGTAGGTTGACTGAAGGAAATGCAGTCTGAAACACGATACTGTATGAAGTATGAGACAGATTTTGAAGTAGTGTAATGGTGACAACATCATAGGGGTTATGTGTTTGATTTTCAGGGTTGCAATTTTTCTTTCAGTCTTACTTAGCAGCAAGAATTGTTTGATGCAATGTGCATCAATGGAATTGTTATACAAGTTGTGGATTAGACGGTGGCAACAGTGTTTGTGAAATGTATGTCACTTTGTGGTAACAATGTGCATAATTGCTTTTGAAGGTATTCGTCACCCGGAGGAATTGTCACTGGCACGAAAACTGGAACCAGAGGAACTGAAGAGGAACAAGGGCATTTCAGCCACAAGAAGAACACGTCCTGTGGGAATCAGAAACTCTACAAGCAGCAGTGGAGGAGGTAGTGGCAGCCATCACCTCTCCAACAGCAGCCTGCTAGAGACGGGCAGCTCATTTGGCACCAGTCCAAGACGATTCACACCTGGTAGACGAACACCTGGGGTCAGTAGACATGCATCAGTTGTGCTCTTATCTAAATGCCTTTTTATCATTGTGAATAGACTACCTTAGTATTTACCACTGGACTAGACAGGCTTCAGCCTGTGATAGCTTCAGAACACCTAATGATGGATCAGTTCCAGATACTGAGGTTAGCAGGGACAAAGAAACGGACCTGCCTGTAATGTAAGGTAATTTCCCAGCCTAGCTTCATAAAAATAGAACTATTACTAATGTATTCACTAACGTATTCATCCTCTTCCCCTTACCTCACTCGCCGTTCCGACCCCAAGCACCACCCTCCTTAGCCGTCTAACTGTCTGCCTGACTGACCCTTTGGATCTTGACCTGCAACTGATTTCACCCACCCACCCCGCCTAACGATTCTGATTTGATTGAGCGCCTGTGAATAAGCTTGTTCCCACGCCTTCGCTTTTGTGGGCGCTGTAGAAATTTCGAGATTACAATTACGATTACGAAGGGATGAGAGACACTGAGCAGTTGTTTTGTTTATCAGTCCACTGCAGTTCTTTCTTCATTGGGGAAGTGGAGGTAATTATAAATAGACAGTTGTAAGAAATGTTTCTTCTATTTTAATTGACTGTGTTTGTGGAAGTTGCCAACCTGGGCCGTAAGGGCTGTAGCCATCCCCAGGTACCAGATTTCTAGTGTATAAGGGCTAAATGATTTGTGTATTTCCACCAGCATTCACAGTCACACCCTAAGATACATGCCTGACGAGAAAGCAATAATTACCTGTTTGACTGCTACTGAAGAGTTGTCAGTTAGCTAATAACTTGCAGACCCTGCTTCTCTTTTGTAAGCCTTAAACAAGGTGAGGTGTATACAGACTTGGAGTACTGAAGCTGTTGAAAACTGTCTTTGACCAGGTGGTATCAATTTCATGATGTTATTGAAAGTAAGACTGCTTCACGTGTAAGAATTCCAGTTTGTAACCTCTGTATATTATACAATTCTGGGTATTGTTATATTTGGTTAGTCAGTAGTAAGTGATGTGTGGCATTGTCTGCTTTTAAGTAAATGCAGTACTCTTGAAGCAAAGCCATACTAGTGTTGCTTTACATGACACTACATGAAAATCTACAATGCACAGTAGATTATGATATAGTGCCATTTTGAAGGAACAGATTAAAACAGTCTGACTGCTAACTAAGAGGTTAAACAAGTTGGACATAAAAATGATATTGAATGGTCTGATTCTGGGTCATCCGTCGAAATGTGCCTGTTATCATTTATCCATTGCCGATATTACTCCTGCTGTCAATGACTTGTCTTTAACCAGTTTGTGGTAACTGATGTCAGCAGTTGTCAGAGCTTAATTAACTGGGATTTAGGAAACAAAGCTACATTGTTTGACAGATGAATGAGTCATGTGAGAGTGCTTCCCTCCAGTTAAGCTTCCTGCTGAAATTAGACAAAACATCACACATGAGCGTGTGAAAATCGAAGCCAATTATGAGGACTGGATGCACCAACCTTATGCAAATCTCCAATTTCATAATTAGTAATTGCCTAATTTTTGCATTAAATTGTCACTTAAAATTATCTGTTGCACTTGCACCAATGCACAACAGTATCTGCTTACTTAACTGAAAGATAATTATATGCAGTGTGACTTATTTCTGGTTGGAAATCACATAATCTTAGTAGAGAAACAAGCAGATGATCACTGGAATTTAGTGAGCAAATGTTCAAAATCAATAAAACAAGCTAAAAATTGACAGAAAAATGACAAGAGTGCCTCAGTTGTTCCCTCATGAAAATAGTAAAAACATTACATTATAAGGCCTTATTTTCATACCTGACTCAAAACACTGCCTCTGTAGTCTAACTGGACTGTTGACCTTGAGCTGTTAGCTTTAGCCTGTTAGCTACAGCCCAATTAACAGTGGTTATAATTTTATTTCTGTTTACAGACCATGTAAGGCAGCATATTTCCAAGTGGTAAGCGTTTGCTCACTGCCCCTCATCTGAGCTATAAAGGCATCCTTATTATAAGTTGTAGGTTATTAGCTTAATTTACCTTACCTGGCACATAATGGCTCAGTTCGATAACTGGAATTTTTCTCTGAACACATTTGTGTAGTACTCATGGAACACGTAACAGTACATTAATTTAATGTGCTTTTTTATCCCTTTTTCTGTATAATTTACAGATCACAGTAAATATCTTTTATCCATCATCTTTTTCTCCAAAATAAGTGAAAATGCTTGGGCCCAGTTGGCCAACGATTACCATTTCAGTTGTTTAAAAGTCAATGCTTTTCCACATTGTTGTTGGTGTAATGCACTTTAAAACAAGTGACAAGTAAACCCCAGGAAAAACTTCTTGTTAAGCTGTGATGGTACAGCTGGACCTTAGAACTGCATCATAGTGCCACAGTACTAAGACCAAGCTAATCTCTGTCTTAATAGTACCTCAGTACCAGTGGCAGAGCAATGCCTGAATTGGTAATTGTTTGAAGTAAAATTGAACGTAGGCTAACATCCTGGGTCAGGAACTGTACCATACTGTTTTACAATGACAGTGACAGGACGTGACAGTTCCATGACAGGACAGATTTGTTAAAAACTCAGCGTACGTTGTGTTTTAGGGGGAAGTCTCTTTTAGCCTTAGTTGGTCGGGTGTGGCATTTATTTGTTGTGACTGACTTAATAAGCATAATTAAGCATAGACCTAATTGGGTAAAAAAGTTGGTACTAATTGACAGTTCTTAGCTGTTGATAAATGTTTACCACCACAAGGACATACGAGGACAATGCTTTTTCCTAATTAGCAGAAGTGTTGATATTTTAAGCTGCTTTGGGCGGACATAGTTGATTAGCTAATTGGCTCAAAATTGTATTCTAAGTTCTAAAACTTTTGATAGTATGAAAGTTGATTCCGTCTTCACTGGTCTTTCCAGTGCTGTCTTAACAGCATTGTAGGTCCTGGCCAAAGCAATGCACTGCCAAGCGTGGAGGTCATGCACACATTAATTTTTTTGGTCTTTTTAATTTGGGGCCCCTACAGTCGTGAGGCTCCTGGCGACTGCCCAGCGTGCCCATGCCTTAAGACCGCCCAGTGTCCATAAGATCTTCACCAAATGCAGTTGTTCAGCGTTTCTTATCTGCGCTGTTCATGGTACTCACAAGGCTTTTCTTATTGTAATTTTTTGTAATTGTAACCAAACATTTATATAGCGGCGCCACTCAGGTCAGCGGCGTTCGCGACCCGCATCAGTGCCAGCACCGGCAAAAAAGGGTTTCAAGCGTCTGTGGAACTGAAGAGGCGAGAAGGCAAGACGCTCCTGGCAGAGGGACTGAGGAAGACTGTTCCAGGCTGAAGGACCCACATAGGCAAAGCTCCTGGATTGGGCCGAGTGCATACGTGGAACAACCTTAAGGACACGTTTGTGCTCATTCCTTGCTGCTGTTCCTCCATCTGGAACTCTGTTTGTCCTCATGTTCATGACCCTCTTCCCAAAGTTATCTCTCGCTCTAAGCTGAAAACTTACCTTTTCCAGTCTGTATGTGATTCTTGTAGTGATTCTCCTTATATTTGCTTTCATCTATGTTAAAAGCGAGTGTGATTGTATAGGTTTTATCCTGCTACATTAGGATTAAGTGGGAGCCTATGTGTTTGGTTGTTACTGATGGCCAGTGTGAATGTATAGACCAGCATCATAAGGCATAATAATAATATTAAGGTTGGGCTATGGGGAAACTATCCACTGTGTTCTGAAGCAGCAGGAAGAGCACTGACTCAGATGAAGAAATTTGAATAATGATTGGCACTTGGTTGTTTGGTCCAGAGCAGACAACTTGAGATGTTCTCAGCTGTGTTTAATTTGTTGGAGAAGAAAGATGCTCCATGAAGGCAGATGTGTTTTCAACTCCAGATTAGATCAAAGTGATGATTGTTCGTATCAAGCGACTTCAATCTGTATCGACGATTGATTATGAAATTTGAGTGATGAGATCGCGTGATGTACATGAAGGATTAATCAGTGCTAGCTTAGTCATTGTAATCAGTTCTCGAATGACCAGGAATATTGTCATGGGACATAAATCTAATCAGAAGCGATTTGCATCTCATGCTAAGTTGATCGTGGTAGGATCAACATGTGTGTTAATGCTATAGTGATGAGAGTGTACTAAAAGCAACTGGGAAACCAATGCAGCTCATCGTGAAAGTGTTAAAGAGACTGGATTGACGATAGAGCACGTGGTGATTGAGAGAAGCTTAAAAACTGTCAAGAGGAAGCTTGAATCGTGGTGTTTGGCTCATGCATTAAGACAAAGTCAGATTAAAGATAGCAAATGAAGTCTTCATCTTTGAGGGACAACAAACACTGAGACTATTTTCATCCATATGGCATTGATTTGTCTGTACAGGAATCCACAAGTCAGGAAATGTTACCTTATCCATCCAACCTTTCACCTTCTAATTTCCCTCTGCCTAAGCACAGCCATGGGCTCCTATATAGTAGGGTTGTTATACAGGGGTCCTTGGCACAACCCACTGTAACAGCTTTTATATCTCCTTCTCTCTTGATATTCTAGCAAACTGATCTTGTTCACAGAGTGTTTCTGGACAATCCCTCTGACTTGATGCAGCACTCGTCAATAAGTTGGTGTCCTGCACTTGGCTTTTGAGTGCTGCTTTAGATGGCTCTGAGTTTCTGAGCCCAATAACATTAAATAAGCTGTTGCCTTGCCTTACTTTTCCTTAATTTACCATGTTCATCATTTTATCTACAGTCTTTAATGATTTGTGGATTTTGAACCTGAAGTCGAACACTGTTGCAGTAACCGTATAGTTGCAGATTTTTTATGTGCAAGCTTTTAACATGCACTATGGTTGCAGAATTTTTGGCTGAAGTGCAAAGACCATACTGGCATTCCAACAGCTGCACAACTTTGCCATGCAGGGTCATAGCTTGACTTATTGGCAGTTTTGCTGAATGCACGAAGGTTTTATACCCCAAGGCCATGGTGTATGTGTGTGTGTGTGTCTGTATCTGTGTGTGTGTGTGTTTGTGTGTGTCTCTGTGTGTGTGTCTGATCATTTCTATAGTTGCTGTCAAAGACCCAGTATTACTATTCAGTTTGATCAATGTTATTGATAAATTTATCACTTTTATTGACTCAGAATTTGTTTCAATGACAGGGTACACTGATGCGTACGTGTAGCACACCGATTACACCCTACGGGGGTGGAAGCCGGTCACCCTATTCGCCGTGTTTATTCAATGCAAACAGCACATTTACTCCCGGGTCAGTGAACAGCCTTTTCTTTGGAATGGGACCATTGGACTCCGTCTTGGCCAACAGTCCATCGCTGCCGACCAGTGAGGCACTTCGAATGCTCTACCGACCAAAGAATTTCGCAGAAAAAGCAAGAATTAATGCTGGGTAGATACAATCATAGTCTCATCTTCCAGTGAATAAGAGTTTCAGCGGACAGTATATCTGCTGAGCATTTTTATGGTGTTTTTTCAGAACCTCTGAAAGGTACCATATGATATTGCTATCTTAAACTTTGTAGAAAAGTGAATTAAGTGAGTGCTGGTTAAGAATAATATGTTTGTTTAAAGTAACACTCAAGGCCAAAGAGTATTAATTAAAGCATATAGGAGCCTAGGACTAAAGGTTTCTATGGGTTGCAGACCACAATGGTTATCCTTGCTGGAGGTTCTTCATCCTACTGTCCAGTATCTACATGTCAGTGGTCGTCATAAATGGCTGCTTGGTGTCCTTGATGTGATGATGGCAGGTGCAGTGAAGTTATACCCAAGAAGGACTTGAATGGGTAACCATTGGTAGAGTACCTGGCCATGTGGAAGCTAATTTAGATCCTTTTGAAGTCAGTAAATGTAAAGATACCACTTAATGATCCTTCACCCTAAAGATCATGCATCTGGGAAGTTTCTATGGATGCATGTAATAAAAATGTGTCACCTTCACCTGTGTTATTATACTCATTTGACAGGAAAACTGGTGCTGATGATTTGTATGTTTCTTCTGAGGCATGAATGCGGCTTCAGCTGTCTGCTAAAGCCTTACAGAATGGAACATTGACAATGCCTCAGCTTTCCTTTGAATTCTTTATATAAAGATGAGGAGAGATATAGGAGGTTCTGATGCTATTTACAACAGCATCAGTTTCAAAACCCCTCTGTTCTGCCACTTCTTTTATGCCCATGTCATCTCTGGGTCTGCTTTTTCATGGGTACTGCTTCCTGAGTCTGTACCATTATATGCTTCCATCAATCCTTTCTTAGAGCCTGCCTTATGTGGTACTTCTGATTTCTTTATTGTCTTTCAATCATCTTTCCATGGTCTTTGATGGCTCATTGTTCTTCCAATCAGTCTCAGTGGTTTCCCCAGCTTACTGTATTTAGTTCCTGGCTTATTGTATACAGTCCAAGAACAACCTGTCTCCCATCTACCACCTGTTTAGGCTAAATCAGGTCACTGTCTAACTGCAGCTAAACTAGATCTCTGAGTTACTGGAGCTAAACTGGCTTGTGCCCTGTGCTTGGCCTTCGAGCAACGCTTTAGAAGTTTGGAGATTACGATTACCATTACCATTAATTAAACTAGGTCGCTGTGTGACTGGGGCTAAACTGGGTCAGTGCATGCAGGTGATGGTCTTCAGTCAGTCAGCAGTCTCTCAAATTCCCTACACTCAGCGGCTAGTATAACCTTTCTGTTAGACTACAGTCTTACAAATTGTTTTAGAATATCAATAATAATGGTCATAGTAAAGACTTTTGTATTAATTTATACCTAAATATAATGAATTTTATTCTTAACTTTAGCAATTAGACAATGACTCATTAGCATCTTTCTGCCTCAGATTACCCAGCAGGATTTGGACTAGACTGCTGCAAACTTTAACTTACATATAAGTTTTGCACGGAAGTAGCCATTGGCTGATGCCTTTAGCAGTATATAACAGAGTTGCTGTAGAAGTTTAGGTTAGAGTTGCTTAGACGGACTTGGTTTTTATTGCTGTATGTTTGTAAAGGTGGCTGGACTCTTCGCGATCTTTGATGGAGCAAGGAATACTACCTAATAACATTGTTCTCTTGCGATTCAAATTCTTTAACTTCTACGATTTAAATCCAAAAGTAAGTCCTGCAGAAATCTTCATCATCGTCATCTTCATCATAGTAAACAGTAAACATTTTCAAACTGTCTTCAAACGCATTTATTTAGATCAGTTAGATAAATTTTCATGTGAGAAGCATCATTATGAGGTACTTTAGAACATGCTGTGTTAACTTTTATGATACATACATACACACATAGCCATCATCATAATCATTTCATTGAAGTTCCCTTACTCTCTCCAAGTATACTGTATTTTATTTGTAGCGCAAGAGAGCAGTCAACTGGATTAGCTGCCAAAAATTCATGTCACCAGTGATTGCATGAAGTCTGTATTAACAGATGTTTCATAGGCATCAAAGCTTTGATGTAAAACATTTGGAACCTTTAAAATTGTTTTTCCAAAGAGTTCGAGAATCCCTGTGTAGGTTTGCAGGTCAAAAAGTTATTTTTATTTTAAGAAGCATTTGGTTAAAAATAAACCTTTTCAGGTGGTTTCAACTACCATATTTGTGGTTTTCATGACATTCTTGATAAATTTCTAGAAAACTGCTGTTTTTTTTCCATTTGTGTAGTATGATCACGTGCGTATCAACCAGATCTATGAACAAGCAAAATGGTCACTCATTTCAGAAGAATTAGACTGCACTCTGGAAGAGATGATTATGTTTGCTGCACTTCAGGTCAGTTATGACCATCCATTGGTCAATTGGCCACAAAATCTAGTCAGTAGCCCTTGCTTTGGAGGTTCTGGTGTTGGACACGTGTAGTTGCTGTGAAGTTCCATGTAATAAATGGGCAATTAGCTCACCTCAGGGTATGTATAAATGTCTACAGCTGGTCAGCTGGTGTGAAGCTGGTAACTTTATTGTTGAACTATGGAGAGGAAATAGTGAGATGAATGTAACACTGGAGATACAAAGTGGGAGGAAATAAAGCCCGCAGAGACAGTGACTTATGGAACAGGTGGCCTTTGTGTTTTGACAGAAGCTCATTGTGTTTGGAGATTAACTGTCTGGCATTAGGTGACAAGCAAAATTTGAACTGCTTACATGTATGTATCTCAGATGAGAGAAAGATTGCACATGTTCGTGTGAAATGAAGGAATGCACAAGAAGAACATTAGAAGTCAAGTTAATTCTACTTCGTCCGTTAGCATATTAAAATGTAAAGAAATGGCCTTTTTGGGAGTGAGTGGGGGGCAAATGTTCATGTGGGGGACATGGCCCCATGGTCCCTCTGTGGAGCAGCCAGTGTCAATTCTGGCATCATGCCTGTAATTGAATAACATGACTGAGTATACCAACAAATTCTGGATTAGATGTTAGAACCACTCCCTTGGAGGGAGAGACCTTGGTTGATATTCTAATAAAGTAAATAAATATTCACAAGTAGCTGACAACACACCAGCTGAAATTCCTTTAACTCTGAGTGGGGTGTTGGAGTTGGGAAGGTGTTTGTTTTGGCAGGTAATGTGATCTGCTTTATGAGGTTATGAGGATATAATGCATTTGCATAGCAATAACTTACCCCTGGTGTAATTACTTGTAGTTAGTCTAATTGGTTTTAAGTGTATGTCCTTTTGACCTGGCAGTATTTCATTCAGGTCATGCAGGCCAGTCTAAAGAGTGAGCTTTAGTTGACAGTATGTCTAAATTTTCAGAATAATTGTTGGAAATTATTGTCCTTGTAATTCTAGGTCTTTAGCAAAGTTCTCACAGCTCCGGGTCCTGTTAATTCCCCCCAGCTGAAGGGTGGTGTCCGGTAGAGGCTGGCGTACAGACTCCATATGGTACCAACTAGAAAAGAATTTATGCTAGTTTGTTCCCATAGACTCCAGCCAGTGGAGTTCTAGCAAAATCATAAAGTAAACTGAGATTAGAATATCACCAGGATTATATGAATGTAGACAGTTCAACTGAATGTCATCATATTGTGTGTAGTGGTAGTTAGGGGTGCATAAGATGGGGAATTTGTCTATTGTCCCATTGCCTCATCCTTTGCCTATGGACATTCCACATCCTTTAGTCAGGGCAGGTCAATACGAAATACTTTAGAAATATTATTGTATTGTATTCGGACATTTATAAAGCGCTTCTAGCGGGAGAGCCATTCAGAAGCGCTCCCAGTGCGAGAGACCGCGAGAGAAAAAGCAAGTTTTAAGAAAGGTAAAAGAGGAAGAGACGTTACCTGAAAGAATAGAAGAACGAACAGACAGAGAAAGCTCATTCCGAAGGGCAGGGCCAATGGAAGCAAAAGACCTAGATTCAGCCAGTGAAGTCCTGACACTGGGAATGAGGAGGTCCAAACAGTCAGCGGAACAAAGACAGGAACGAAGACGATGGAGAGAAGCAGCAGGGTGTCAAAAAAACATATGTTTATGTTTAAGCTGAGAAAGGATCAACTGTAGTTTCCCATCCAGCTAGTTTGGCTATTTTTGAATTGCTAATGCTAACATGGTTTTGTGCCGTTGGTGTCAATACACCATGTTATTACTTGTGTTGAAGGGCATAAACCTGGTTTTGAGAATTGCGGCACTGACAGACTGTTGCAGAATGGGGCCTTGTTTAGTTCTGTCCAGTCTAAATGCAAAATCCTAATGGGTATTAGTAAAATCAAGTGAAGTTAGTAAATTGATACATCTGGGTGAAAGAGTTCCTGCCCTTAAGGCACTCTTTCATCCAGGGAATTAAGGCAGGAACCATCCACTCATGTATCTGCTTCACCAAAATGTTGCGCATGTCAGACACCTTATTATTATTACCACTGAGGTTTACTCTGCTGTTCTATTTATATTCAGTACAATATGGAGCGGAGCTGTTGATGGACGTTGTCATTTTGAAGCTGTGCATGCCTTTCTGGTTTCCTACTGTCTGTTGGACTGCTTACCGGGAGGTGTTCCATCCATCTCATGCTATCTCAGGCTGTCCTTTGTCTAGCATAAATAAGCTCCATCTTCTCTCGTCTCCATGTGGTCTGCTTGCTTCTTGATCTCAACTGGCTCAGTTCTGGCAGGTTTTTTTATCTCTCTCCCAAGTTGTGGTTTCTTCTGCTTGGATTTTTTCTCCTAATAGACAAGCTTCAGTTACATCATCCTTCCAGGCATCTGTGTTTGTATCACTGCAATACAGTTGCACTGTTCTGTTGGACCAAACCAGAGCACGAGCTGCTCCCAGTTTCTTATAATTTATTCCATAAAAATATTTATCTCAAAGTCCATCAGACAAAGAGATCGTGTTCTCTGAATCCTGTAACTGTATCTTGCATTTGCACAATATTCATACATACAGATACATTGGTGTAGGTACATATATACTGGTACAGGTGCAGCATACTGCTGACACCCAAGAACTTGTATGTAAAAGGTGTGTTTTATGTTTGTGTAATTTATTTTGTGCATCACTACCAGCAGCATTCATAAACGAAACCTTGTTTATTGATGTAAGTCTATATCAGATTATGATGCAGCCAACAGTGAATTGGTGGGCATCTGTTCTAGGATGAAGCATTAGAAAGCTATGCACTGTTACTAGTATTACCATTTCTTTTATTGCACTATCTTGATTACTATAATTTAGTCAGTTATTTAATCAGTTATGTTAAAATGAAAACTTTCATCTCATTACCTAGCAACATGAAACCAGTCATGTTTCAATCACAAATGGAGTGAATTGTAAGATGCGGATTTAAGCACCAAATCAATTAGCATTTATCAGTCAATTTAAATCAATTTATTGTTTATTGCTGATTACAGTTGCAGGTTCAAATTCAGACCCAGAATCCACAAGACAGCAATGGTTCTGTCATAAAAGATGAAGACCACATCGATGCTGCCCTCAATGAACTGCAGATGGTGTTAGAAGGAACCTCTACCCCATCCAGTAACTGTGGCGACATATTGCAGATTCCTGAACTATGTGATTACCTCAGATTCTATAAGTAATTATTATGAAATGTTCAACTGCTGCTCTCTTCATTAGTCATACCATTGCATTGAAGTTTGAGAAAAGACACAGTGTCTTTTGTTAAGCATCCTTTTACTACAAATGAGTCAGACATTACTTGTGAACATAAACATAGTGCAGTGCGCATTGCGTACATGCCTCACAAATTACTATGGTGTATAAGATTTTGCTACATTGAAGTACATTACATTTATTGGATATGGTGCAGTGCATTGAGTGTAAACACTGAACTTGATGATCTTGGTATGAATTCAGAGTTTATTTAATTTTAGTGGGTGTTAGCAACTTGGATATTTCAGAACAATTTATAAGACAAATTGTTGCCAATCTTCGTTAAACATTTTGAAAAATTATTTTAATAGCTTAGATAAAACATTGAGAAACTTGGCCTGTTCGTGTCATGAAAGGAAGACATGTCAGTCTGCGGCAGACAGGTGTACACACCTGATTTCTGAGACAGGTTGACCATTCTTCTGGAAAACACTTAATGCACTGAACTGCAAACTGGTCATGACAGATGGTTTGAACATCTATCTGAAGTATCCTGGATGCACATGGGCAGAGTTGGTGAGCCAACTATCAACAGCTTGGACCAGTTTCAACACATTGGTGTATGCACACTGCACCCATTCCGGTAGTAGCTTTCTGCACCAAATCATATCAACTGTAGTCACCTCAGAGCCTCCATCCATTTCCTATCAAGACCTGCTACATATAGCATACCGTTTTTATACTCCATTCCATTGGTCACATAGGTCACATTCAGAAACTGGAAATCTGTGGACATAGAGGCTTTCCATCAATGTGTAATCTTTTCTTTCCAACCAGAAAGTGCTTATTGATGAGCTGCTCCCATTCAAGGTGCAGCTTTGCAATTTTTTCAGTTGCTGAGGGATGCATGCGACCTGGAGAGTCAGAAGTGTGCCATCTTACAGCCATAAATCAAGAAGCCTGGAGTGGACCCAAATAGATCAAAACTACCAGCCCATCTCTAACCCTAAGTGTTTTTCCAAGGATATTGAGAAAGTTGTTGTGCAGCAGCTGTTGCAATATTTTGAGCCCTGCAATCTACTGGCAAAGCTACAATCAGACTTCAGAAAAGGCTATTCAAACAACACAGTCCTCTTCGGGCTTACCTCTTGTGTCTGTGATGCCATAGAAATTGGAAACGTAACACTCTTCACACTTCTGCACATGGGTGCCGCGTTGATGTGGTAGACCATGACAAGACTAAGCACATCATTATAGATTTGTAGGCAAATCGTTGGAGTGGCTCTGTTCATTCTGTTGTGGTCAGACCATGAGAGTCGCCATTGTCTTGAACAACTCAGTTTGGGTGCAATTTACATTCTGTGTTCCACTCTCAGTCCTCAAAGAGATGCTGCACTAGCTTCCAGGTGAGGACAAGATTAATTTCAAGAGGCTCCTCACTGGAAGAACTTTGATAGACGGTGTGGCCCAAGAATGAATCAGAGAACTCTGCATTCCTGTATCCAGTCAGCCTGGGTGATGATCATTGCATTCAGCAGCTCGTGGAGACTTGATAGTCCCACACTCCTGTAAGATGATGCGGGAACATCTTTTGCATTGGACCGTCTTTTTGAAACAGTCTTCCATTAACCCTTTAATGATGAGCGTGCACTAAAATGTATGGAAAACTAACCCCTCTTGTCGTTAAAGGGTTAAAATTTAAAAATACATACTATTTTGCCACAAACACTTCATGAAGCATTTTCAATCTATCTTATATCTGACAGCCATTTTAACTTAATTAGTTAGGTGCTCTTATAAAGTTCTTAAAAGGAGCTATATAAATTGCCAGATACACACATGCATACATACAAATTCAGATGTCAAACATTTTTGTGCTTGGCCACTTTTTACACTACATTTATGAATTGGCAAGATTTTTGAAGCTGGTTTGCAGTGGTGCTTTAGACTGGTAGTGATTTGATTGATTGATTTGATTGTCTGATTTTATTTGCTTTGATGATTTGGTAGTGTCTTTTATTTGTTTCTTTGTTACATCGTCTGTAATTGTAGTCATAAAAGAGAAACTAACCACAAGCACACTCTCTGCTAACCTAAGTGATGTCTAAGTTTATCAAGAACAAAAGTTCATCAGTAAGCAAGCAATGCTCAGATAATTATATGGAAAAGTCACCACTGGTGGGTTTCTACACACATGCGCGCGTGCACACACACACAGCCCAACCAACGGAATGGGCTCTGCATGCTTTTCCAGCATATGATATACTGATAATTTTCGACAGATTTTTATATGGTTAAACAATGACCAGTTGATTTACGCGATGTAAACCACTTTACAGACATCCTGAGGCACTTGGGCTTTTGTTCTTTCCGGTTCCTGTTTCTCAAGCTCTTCACGTTTTATCTCAGCAAAATTTTTGGTTCTGGATTTTGGAAGAGCTTTGAATTTTCTTTTTTGTTTTGGCATGTAATTTTGTTGATTTCATGAACAGGTACCATAAAGTATTCCCTCTGCCTGCAAGTTGTACTTCAATAATATGATGTAGAAAAGTGCCACTGTTTACTAAATATGTAAATCCATTCCATAATTTGTAATTATTCACAAGAGTCAAAACTTGCAAGTTGAAATTTCAAATTTTAACCAAAACCACAAGGAGAAGTATTTGGTAGAACTCTCACAACCAGTGTTATACATCAAGAATTAAATTAGAAAATCAATAAATTTATCTGTTGACAAATATAATTCTAAATATATGAGAAACGAGTAATGCTTGTACATCCTTTGTAATAACCCAGCATTTATGGATTATGGAGTTTTCTATAGATTTTTGTCTTTTATTCTCTGTTTTTAGACGCAGAAGATTTTGGTTTCAAAGTTTCAAAAGACATTACTTTGTCTTTAAGGACACGTGTCTGTCAATGTATCGGACTTCAGTGGAAAAAGACGTCTCTCCACAATGGACTGTTAACTTAAAAGGTAACTTTGAGCAGAATAGAGTTTAACAGTTGGACGCAGTGTTTTAGAAGCAATGCATTCTGGTCAGGGTCCTGTCTGTATTATGAATATCTTATCATCCAATTCTTCATTACCTGATTATCAAATGTATGAACTGTTACCATTCTTCAAGCATGGAGTGATAAAAGTTCATACTAGGGATTTCTGACCAGGCTTCTTCAGTGGATTGCAAATTTTTACTATGGTTTCATTTGAAGCAATCATTAATTGACTCTTTGTGTAATATGATAATGGCACTATAGAAGTCATTAGATTAGATTCAATTAGATGAGAAGGCATGAAGTTGTGATGATTCTTAACATCTTGGTAGCCGACTAAACTTTTGTACATTTATTTCACTAGCATCTTGTGAGCCATCAGATCCAATCTTACATGCAAGTCCTACTTGCATATTCATTTTAGCATGTGTTTAACCACACAACTGTGTAAAATTTATTGGCATCTGCTAGGGCATAACCGGGTAGGCATTTTCCACCAAGTACTGAATCTGAGTATTTTGATGTACTATTTGCCGGATCTGGGTACGAACCAAGTACCATTTGTTCCATATGTGAAGCTTCACATTTTCATGTAATAATTATCTAAATAAATTTTGTACTTGTAATTATGACTAATATATTTTTAATTTTAGAAATAAATAATGAAATGGACTTGACTTCTGTTGTGGACTTTCCACTGTTGATGTTTATTGTACTTTTCTTCTTCAAAATGACTATGTTAGATGATGCAACTATTTGTGTGTACAGTATTTGCCAATGCAAATACTTCCGATTGGTGCTGAAAAACGGGATATTCGATTGAGGCGAATGTCCAAGGCGATTTCTGGTTATGCTGTAGCATCTGCTGTTGTGTTGCATATTAATGCTTTGTGCATTGTGGTAGCTCTTCGAGTAAGATGAGCCATATTATAACACTACTGTTCAGATTGAGATAGAAGGATTTCCAAGACATGTTGACAAGTAGAATGGTAAAGATAAAAGATAAATTTTATATCATTGTGTGTTTCATTCCCAGAATTATTTAGATTTATAGAATTTATTTGTTTTGTTTTATGTTTTATAGGATGTGAGGTCACGTCTGAAATTTTAGTTGCTGCATCAAAATATAATATAAAACTTCTCATACCATCTCCAGAAGGCCTCATGGAACTCTGGCTTAAAGCAGACACTGTGAGTTTAACAGGGCAATTTTAGAACATTCTTTATTAATTATTATTATTATTGCTATTATTTGAATCTTATAAAGTGCAAGTTAATATATAACTAAATGCACTGCAACTGCACTATTAAGTGCTTCTAAGGTAAGAGTCAAAGCTTGCAAGTTAAGTTAATAAGGTTAAGCATTAAGTTAAACAATGAGTAATAACTTAAAACAATGGATCTTTTACAAGTCCACTTATGATCAGATCATATTCGAAGTTTTAGGGGAACTGTACCTCCAGCTGGCTTTCATGACCTTTAGTTTGCTTCCTCCTGAAGTGTTGCCATGTAAATACTCCTGGCTACAATACCATAAATGTTTTCGCACCTGTTTCACTGCCTGTGGCTTCTTGCATGTGGGCTGTAACTAACTGTTAAAACATGTTATTCATGCTTCATCAATCAAGTAAATTGGTGGATTGATTGATTGAGTAACTGACGTAGATTAGTTGCAGAAGGCTAACTGCATTGGCTGGTGTTGTGATCTTACCAATGCAGGATGAACAGTATGCACGGTGGATGGCAGCATTCCGGTTGGCCTGTAAGGGAAAGACAATGGCAGACAGCGTCTCGTTTGATGCTGAGATGAAGTCGATAATGTCTTTGTTGAGCATGCAGAAGAGGCCGATGTCATCACCCAGCCATGCTTTGACGCCACAGTCACCACTTAACGTTCAGCCAGAAGACTACGTAGCATCACGATTTTTAAAGAAACTTAAAACAAAGCAGGTATTGTTTGCAGCCACTTCCCCACAGGTTTTCTCATTGGTGGTTTATCATTGGTGTTTTAAAAAATTGCCTCAGAGCGCATCATCCTTCTTGTTAAGCTGATAGGCATTTTGAATGAACAGATCAGATTGTTTGCCTTACCAACTGAATTCTTTACTCTGGAAAAAAGTGGCATGGTCTTAATAATATAACGCTGGCAGATGCAGTGAAATTAAGCATAACTGAGTGAGGTTAGTACTAGAATGGATTAACACCAATCGAACACAACACCATCTGACACCTGCTTAGCCCTCCTTCCTTTAGTGGGTGGTAAATGAGTTCCAGCAGAAATTGGGAAATTCAAGCCTGTCAAAAGGGTTACCATCATTGGATTGTTGTGGTCCTCTTCACACCTCAGCCAAAAAGTCTCAACCTCGCATCTGATATAGATGTGCACACAACATTTTACCTTTTATCTTTACCTACATTTTATCTTTTATCTTGACTTGTTACCTCTTTTGTATTAAAGTTTGCATGAGCAGATAAGGTTTATGCCAAAATGGCACAAATGATGGCAAATAAAACTCATGCAAAAAGTTTAATAAGGAAAAGGGAATGAAGAAATCCTAAAATATGGAAAATTGTGAGTTGAGGATTGGGTCATATTATGTGGATGTTGATGTCCATTTTTTCTGCTGCCAGTTAACACAGCGTATTTTGGATGCACATGCAAGTGTGCAAGAGATGAACCTGATCAACACCAAACTCAGCTACATCCGTGCCTGGCAAGCGTTGCCTGAATACGGCATAACGTACTTCATAGTCAGGTTTAGAGGGAGCAAGAAAGAGGTTAGTGCCTGCACTGTTTTGCAAGCCATAGAATGTGTATTATAAATTTCATTATGTGGTCATGTATGTTTGTGTCAAGAGAGTGGCATATCCTTGAAACGTCGGTGTTCATGTAAAAATTCTTCTTTCATCTGCTGAAGCTGATTTTAAATTGCCAGAAAATAGTGATAGCTGATGATGATAATGATAATAATTACAATGATGATGGCTATGGATGATGAAGAATTAAGAATAGTCAAAATAATTATTTTTTATCCAAAGTCAGAGGAATCTGTAAATAGGCAGATTACTTTTGTATCTTGCAGATTCCAGCTTCAAGAGTTCATATATTTATACATCATCCTGCATGTTAATGTGTATGTCACCATAATTATGAATAACTTTGCATTAAGTCCATGAAATGGTTTATATACTTTCAGGAACTGTTAGGAGTTGCCTTCAATCAAATGGTTCGCATGACTCTGCAGACAGGTGAGCTGTTGAAGACCTGGAGGTACCAGAATATGAAGTCTTGGAGTGTGAACTGGGAGATAAAGCAGGTCAATGTGTCGTTTGAAGAAGAAGACATTTTTCTTCAATGCCTCACTGCAGACTGCAAGATCGTCCATGAATTCATCGGTGGCTATATATTTCTCTCAATGAGATCAGGAAATCGCAATCAGACGCTAAACGAAGAACTCTTTCACAAACTGACGGGTGGCTGGCTTTGATGTTACTGACATTGTTTGTGTCAGTTTGTGTCATTGTTTGTGTCAGTCAAAATGACATCGATCTGTTGCCGACATTGAGGGGCACTTCCCCTTCTAACCTTCCCTCTTCATAAAAGAATTTAACTATTATGTGGTTCAGCCACAGTTTTACTACTGTATATAAGTTTTACTATTATTATTGTTATAATTATTATTACTATAAACACTGGATAATCAGCTGTCATATTTATTATACCTGTACTCATTTGTCTGCCTTTTCAGCTAAAGGTTTTGACAATCTTCATCATCACCCTTGTCACCTCATCACCAGCTTTCTTTCCAGTTCAACAAAAGTTGTACAACATTGGTTTCGTTTGTGGTGTTTGCTCGTATTGTAGTACATTGCTTTTTATGCGTTTGCTCATATATTTTTGTGTGCTCAGTCGTTATTCGAGTCTGTGCTTCGGGAGTTAGTCCAAAAGGTTTCTGTGGATTTCTTGTGATTTTTACAATGTTTAGACATCTAATATCACCAGCATTGTGGGTCACGATGAACCATGTGACCATTCACTTTCATCAAACACCTAATTCTCTACACGTGACATCCATAACTAAGCCTGTTTGCACAGTGCTGAACCTGATGTCATGTGCTGTTTGGGACTGGAAAATCATGGTTTCAATCCTGCTAATATCAGTTCTGCCGCTTCAGGTAAGCAGATGCCAAATGACCTTCGAGAGGTCAGTGGTCCTGCTTTTGGAGAACTTCTCGTCAGTCGATGATCTACGATATCATTGGACATCACAGACCTCGGAAGTTTTGGGACCTTTAGATGAGATGTGCGCTATTACTAATGTAAATGTAAGAATTATTGGTTGGAGACCCTCGCCGTTTTCTGCAAATGGCTTTTATAGCTTGCGAGGACTTTTATGAGATACTTAAAAGGCACAACTGAAATGCTGTCGCATACATGCACATACACGGACCATTACTCGTCAATTATGTTATCACTCTAACCAGAATAACTTATTCCAACTGGTAATAATTAAGTTAACCATGTAGGCCTGACATACATCCTATAGACCTACCCACCAGGGCCGGATTTACAAATGTGGTGGCCCTATTCAGTAAAACTGCGGGGGCTCCAACGATTGTATACTGTAGAGTGTACACAATAAAATGGCATCATTTTATAATGTGTCACATAGCACTTGATTTCCGGTCAGGTCAGAGGCATAACTTTGGTCTAGAAAGTAGGGTACCAAATTGCGCATCGTTTCCCCTTCAAGACCGTTAAGTGATTATAATGGCGCCCAATGAATCTATATTTGGCGCCATTTATGCACATACCGAATAATAATAATGATGCTGATGCTGATAGTAATAATAACAATAGCAATAAATATAATAATAATGACCAGTGTTTAATTTAGTCCCCCTCTTCTGGGAGGGGGGAAACAAGGTTTGTGGGGGACCAACGAGTGTCCGAAGGGCGGTTGCAAAAATGTCAAAATTTCGACATGGTTATTTCATCTATTCATATTACAAAAAACTTGATGACCTTTTTTTTGGAATTTGAAAATTTGATGACCTTCTTTTAGGAAATTCGTCTCGTACAAATTTTATGACCTTATTTTGGAATTTCATCTTACATAATTATAATAGTAAATAATATAAATATATATTATTTTATTTTTATATTTATTTTTATATTTCTGTGGTCTCTGGGGAAACATAAATCCTGGGGGGAATTTCTCCCTCCAAAAGGTGTCTAGATTACACACTGAATAATGACAATAATCCAAGTCAATCCAGGTCCTTTGCCTGTATAGGTCCCTCACGTTGAAACCGACTTCCTCCTGTTCGCACCAACATTAGTGTTGCTTCTTCCTTTTCACTCCTTAAATCCTGCTTTTTCTTTTTCGCTTTATAAATGCCCATATACAATACAATACAATAAGCGTAATAATAAATATAATAACAATAACAACAATAATTATATAATAATGAAAATAAAAATAATAATTTTAAATTACTAACAATAGACATGTTTCATTATGGAAGCATGTGTCGATCATAATTGAAGTGACGTAACAATAACTTTAGGCCCCCTATTCTCTAGACCAACCTAATAACAATTAATAGACTTATTCATAACTGAAGTGACGTAAGAATGGCCTTTATTCTCTAAATCTAAAAACAATAGATGTGTTTCACAATTGAAATGACGTGACAATAAGCCTTTAGGCCTATTCTCTAAATATAAACTTAATAACATTAATAGACTTTTCCTAATTGAAGTGACGTAACAAAGGCCTTTATTCTCTAACTCTAAAATTATTAGTTATAGACGTGTTCCATAATCGAAATGATGTAGGCCTACTTAACGAATGATAGGGCCTAGTCTTTTATTCTGTAACTTTGAACTTAATAACAATAGACTTTTTCATAATTTAAGTAACGTATAGTCCCTATACCAAGACCTTTATTCTCTACTAGCTGGTTTACCCGGCGTTGCCCGGGGTTATAAGCCACCACCACCACCAGTTAATGTGAAGTGAAATCTCTACGGCTGCGCCATCTGGCGAATCTTTAGAAATGCGTCCCGATGACAGAGAATTTTCGGTGAAAGACAGAATCTTCTCGGGTGGCGCCATCTGTCGACTGAAAATAGGTCGACTGGAATTTTTAAGAAGTGGGGGTTTTTCAGAGGTTTTCGCCCGTTTTCACCATGGAAGCGGTGAAAACGGGGGACGCGAAGCCCACTGGGTGTGTAATTCCCACCCCGAGACAGTAGTGAAGGTTTGGAGTGAAAAGGTCGAAAGCTGTAGAAATGCATCCCGGGAGTTGAATTTTTTGGGGCGTTTCTGACAGTTTTTGGGCCGGGAGACCATGGAAGCGGTGAAAACGGGGGACGCGAATCCTCACACTGGGTGTGTTAAGCCGACCCCGAGACATTAGTGAAGATTTGGAGTGAAAAGGTCCAAAGCTGTAGAAATGCATCCCGGTCTAAGGACAGACAGAGTTTCTTCTTTATATATATATATATATATAGATATCTGAGAATAAAAATAATAGACGTCTTAACAATTGTAATGACGTAACTATAAGCCTTATTGTCTAAATTTAAACTTAATAACAGTAGAATTTTCATAGCTGAAGTGACGTAACAATTAAAGGCCTTTATTCTCTGAATGTAAACTTATAGTAACAATTCATTAATACACTTCTTCATAATTGAAGTGACGTAATAAATGCCTTTATTTTCTAAATCTAAAAATTACTAACTATAATGTGTTTCATAATTGAAGTGACATAGCCTAACAACGGGCCTTTGGTTTTAAAATTAAAACTTATAGGCCTACAATAGACGTGTTTCATATAAATAAAAGTGATGTAAAAAGAGCCTTTATTCTTAAAATTTAATTTTTTTAAACAAAACACGTGTTTCTTAGTGTTTCATAATTGAAATGATGTAACAATAGGCCTTTATTGTAGGCATACCGTCAGGTATACAGTAAGTGCTTAAATAAGCAAGTAAAAATAGGTCTTACTAGCATGGGCGGCGATCTAGGGGGTTGAGGGGGACATGTCCCCCTACCTTTAAGAGTGGGGGGGGCACGCCATACATTTGTCCCCCCCCCCAATTTTGAAGAAAGACTGAAAAAGGCCAGCAAATGCAACTGCGTGTAAGGGTTTTCGCAGCCTTTTTTTTGACCAGATGAGGTAAAAATAAAATTAATCAGGAGAAGTGTCCCCCGAAAATTCTCAGAAACAAATGTTAATTTCTAAAAAGAGCCTGAACATTGTGGGCGATGATGTTCTAACAGAAAGATAATGAGATTGTTGCGAGGCCCTGGAAAAGTTGTAAAAGAGGTGAATGACTAAAAAAAAGGTCATCAACTTTTTTGGGAGATGAATTGGCGGAAAAGTTAAGAACAATTCTTTACAGTTTTTGTTCATAGAGACAGAGCAGAGAAGAATCTGAATTTTACAATACCTGGTCTATTCTTTTCTGAGCTTTCCTTTGTTGAATTTGGCTGTGCTTTACTGTTGCCAGTCTTGTTGTCCTAGAGACCAAGGTCTTGGTCTCGAGTGCACTCGAGTTCGATTTTAAAAGTCTTGGTCTTGAGGTTCAAAGTCTTGGTCGTGGTCTTGAGGTTCAAAGTCTTGGTGTTGAGGCTTAAGGTCTTGACAACAAGACTGACTATTGTCCACAGTGAAGTTGACTTTCAGTAGGCCATTGTATCGTCACAATAATGCCTTAGGATTTAATCAGCAACCGCTCTACTGGATTCGTCGCAAATTTTCATACAAACTCAAACTTAGGCCTACCTGCTTCCACGAGTGGTCGGTCAACTGGATATTCAGAGTCTCTCCTGGCTCGATTTGTTTTCCATCGAGTGAAGACATCTGTTCTGCCAGACAGAATTTCGCAGATGACACATTCGGTCGTCGCCAATTTTCGTTCTAACAGAATGTGTCCTTATTGGATTTTATGCTGTGTGTTTGCGAAGGCTAGCTTCGATCGTGTATTCGGGATGTATTGCGACTGAGTCCGCTCATTTGATGCTTACTGAATCAAACGCGTGGAGATTACCTTTCTGGATGATTTTGTTGACGCCTATGAGAGGAGCCTTAATGGGTTCATGCAATCCAACGCTGCCAGGTTCTGGCCCCAAAGCTGCGAAATACTAAACCCGCTACAGAGGCTGACAAAGTAGGCTTAGATGAAAGGATCCAATATAGTAACAGAAAAATGATCAGAATTTATAATCGAATCTCTGTAGAGTGGTTATAACGGACATGTAGAATATCAAAACAACTAGAGTAGTTCCCCGTCATATGACGGGTTGAAAAAGAAAATAAATGGATTGATAGGAAGAGAAAAGAATTTGTTTATTGGAATGCTTGATTATAAGTCACATTGCGAGTGAAATTCGAGCATCATTTAGCAAATGAACTTGACGGTCGGTTTTCTTGATGAATACTTTGATGTTGTATCCGGATATTATGCTCATCATGCAGCCTCACGTCTATGCGACCTCAGACGATCGAGAGTTTCTTGGCTTTGTCTGGCCATCCATCTTTGCCGTTGCGCACGATTTAAACGTAATCGTCGCTCTTGGGGACTTTCTTCATTCATGGGACAACGAAATTTTCAAGGACTATTTAGTATTTACCAACAATATAGTATTTGATCTTTATTGTTGTTTTTCGTGTATTGCACGTGACCAATCGATGTTTAGGTTAATCAGTCTTCGCCTCGTCCTTGCTCCTCCTCCTCCTCCCCCTCAACCTCCCGTCAGATCGTGTGCCATATTGAGGGAGTGATGTCCGATGCAGGTCTTGGTTAGCAGCGCCCGTGCGCCTGCATCAGGCGAAGCCCGATGCAGGCCTTAGGGAGGTCGGCCAACGGCCTCTCAAGCATGGTTAGCAGCGCCCGTGTGCCTGCATCGGGCAGCGCCCTGTGCCTGCATCGGGCATGCAAGCCTTAGGGAGGTCGGCCAACGGCCTCTCATACATGTTTAGCAGAATCAGTTACATTCCATACATTCCACAGCGTTTATCGTAGGACACACAGATCTGGGAAAACTATAGGCCTATACGAGATTATCACACTGGACGGCACAATTAAGAAGCGCGTGTCCAGTGTTAACAAAAATATGTTACAATTCATTTTCTGTTCAATCCACAATTATTTACCCCAAAACCTAGTGACTTGCATTCTCTGTCTGTGCGACGATCACGCCTAGCCTACTGCAAGTAGTTCGCTACAAACGAAGCCCAATAGACATTTCATTTTACCAATAGAACACACATTGCAGAACATATTATTTTGGTTCCCATGTAATCAAAACATCACGATTCCAAGACGATTTCATCAGCAACTTACCTATTTATTGAAATCGTCGCAAGCCTAATGACAATTCAAACTTATACCTACTTCCACGACACTTGGAAGAGTCTTGACATTCTGCCAGTCGTTGGCGGCTTACTTCCGTTCGTTGGCGGCTTTCTTCCAGTCGTTGGCGGTGCAGATACAGATGCCGGGGACAACTCTCGAACAGCGCGCCATGTCAGATGTCATGGAGACCGGGGTCAGGAGTGGCAGAATCCCGTACTGACACACTGTAAGAACCAGTCGTGCAATGGCTGTCGATGTCCAGCCTATAGTTCTTACAGTGTCTCAGTACTGGCTATGCCAATTCTCTATACTGACGTCACACTCGCCCGTGAATCAGCTGCCATGGCGGCCGGATTGGACGGTGCCAAAACTGCCGGAGTGGTCCGACCTGTGTAATTTATCGACAAAGTAATGTTGTATACATTTATATAGCGCCTTAGTTTAGTAGTTTTAAGTAGATTAAACATCGCAAGGATTGTAATGTATAGGTCTAAAAACGCAGACTGGTATTTTTTCCAGGTGATGCAACCTTTATCTGGCTTTCTGAAAGCCCTAAATAATCGTCAATCGAAGGCAGCGATCTTCGATTTCGGATATTACTTCAACAAGAAGTGAAGACGGTGTCTGAGGTTTAGTACCGTCAAAGACAGTTAGTCGGGTCAATATACGACAAAAAACCACCAAACCCCAAAAAAATTGATACAAAAGGTTTCTCAACTGATTTTGTTACCATTTGGCATGCTTATTAACATACTAAAAGTCTACTCTGTTCTGACCATTCGAAAAGGGTTATTTTCAAGATGGCGTCCAAGATGGCTGCCGGGAGCTAAAATTGTCTATATCTCAAGCACTATTCAACCTAGAAAGGTGGTTTTGGTGTCTAACCGTAGGGTTTATTCCTTAGCATTCAGTTAAAATAACTTTAAAATCACTTAATGTATCATTTCAAGATGGCGTCCAAGATGGCTGCCGGGAGTTCAAATTGTCTATATCTCAAGCACTAGTCAACCTAGAAAGGTGGTTTTGGTGTCAAACCGTAGGGTTTATTGCTCAGGATTCAGTTGAAATAACTTTAATCACTTAATGTATCATTTAATCACTTAATGTATCATTTCAAGATGGCGTCCAAGATGGCTGCCGGGAGCTCAAATTGTCTATATCTCAAGCACTAGTCAACCTAGAAAGGTGGTTTTGGTGTCAAACCGTAGGGTTTATTGCTCAGGATTCAGTTGAAATAACTTTAATCACTTAATGTATCATTTAATCACTTAATGTATCATTTCAAGATGGCGTCCAAGATGGCTGCCGGGAGCTCAAATTGTCTATATCTCAAGCACTAGTCAACCTAGAAAGGTGGTTTTGGTGTCAAACCGTAGGGTTTATTGCTCAAGATTCAGTTGAAATAACTTTAATCACTTAATGTATCATTTAATCACTTAATGTATCATTTCAAGATGGCGTCTAAGATGGCTGTCGGGAGCTAAAATTGTCTATATCTCAAGCACTATTCAACCTATAGAAACGTGATTTTGGTGTCAAACCGTAGGGCTTAACGCTCAGTGTTCAGTTGAAATAACTTTAATCACTTAGTATATCATTTACTGACATATCTACGGACGTTGGACCTATGATCATGCATAATATGGTCGGAAAGCCTGTATTTATATTGCCATTCAGAAGAAAGGATAAAGCCTGAAGCCTTGGAGAAACCTCAGCTATTCGGTCGCAGAGGCAGCCTTTGACAGTTTTGTGCTATAGACCGCCCGCAAGGACAAAAATGCCGCCCCTTACTGAGCACATATATTTCCATTTAATTTCTTATTCACTAATTATATTATTTTTATTTTCGGAATTTGCCGCCTCTTGAGACGGTTCTACGCAGCCGCCTAAATCGCCTATAGGGGCCTACCTAAAGCCGGGACTGTGCGGTCGCAGCGAGCCGAAACAACGATTCTTCTCTTCTATTCGAACGTTTCCTGGTAGTTGCCGAAACTGGAGAGATTATCATTAGAGGAGGTTATGAGTTACGAACTCAATCCTTTCCCTTCCGCGCTCTTTAGAAAGGCCGATAAGTCACAACTAGCTCATGCGATCAGTGAACATGCAAGGGATAGATTCTGTCCCAGAGACAGAGAGACACGTCCTCGATGAAAACTCGTTACTTCATCGGATATTGTGGAAAAAAGGAGAAACCTGGGATGCAATAGCACAGTCGTAACCCGACTTCACCGTCCGGCAATATGGTACAGGTACAACGGTTGTTTTTGACGGATATGAGCCAGGACCATCCACTAAAGACAATACGCATCTGAGAAGAGGCCACAATATTTATCCTGTTATCAGCTTCACTGCTGAAACAGGCAAGAAAGAGGAGTTCTTGTCAAGAGCTGTCAATAGTAGTATATCTTGAAGCAAGCTGACACATTTTGATTGATTGATTGATTTTGATTGATAAACAGTGCATATGCGCATCACAGGTGCAAATGCCCATCACAGGTGCATCAAGAGCTGCACCAGGAGCAGCAGGAGCTGCAGCTGCATTAGCAGGAGCAGCAGGAGCTGCAGCAGGAGCTTCAGGTTTTATTGAATACATAAGACCATACATGTATACATACATGTTTACACACATGTATACATACATGTATACACACACACGGTGTGTGTTTAACGGGTCAAAGTTATCCGGTGCGTTTGTAATGAATGAATGAATGGATGAATGAACGAATGAATGAATGGATGAATGAATGGATGAATGAATGAATGGTTGGGATGAACGATTTCCACTTAATTAGAAATCGTTTCACGCAACAGGGAGTAGGCCTAATGCTCCTGAAATTGATGCTTACGCATCAATGCTCTGGTATCTGTGCCAGAGTCATTTGGTGTGACGGACTTGCTGTGTGTGTGAACTTATGATCACTTATTATAATTCCCCGATTTTATGTATCGTATACATATAATAATTATTGTAGGACTTCTACTCCTACCACAGTGTGACTGGGGGTGCTTGTTACAGAAAGTCTGTAATACTGGTACGCAGTCGGAGTCGTTGTAAGATTAAAAAATGACGGAGCAGATTCGGTGTTTAATAATGCCTGCGTCGATCTTAGTAATTGGGTAAACGTTGATCCATCGTTACTTCCGTTTAAAATCCAGTTTGTAATCTGATATGTGCCTCTGTTGTGTCTTATCGCTTTCAACGCAATTCTCCAAATTTTAACCGGCTCAGGACATTTTATCTGCAGCCAGACATTTAGGATTGATCTACTATCCGCGATCCATGTTCCGTTTGAACCATCTGCATTTAGACTATTGAAAGCGCCATACGCTTGATACTTGTCAGTAACAGTTGAACTAGCACTTGCCATAAATCCGGTAACACTTTCGTCAGCCTCCAAAATAGGTATGTATCCGATATGACATTTTTTAAGAGCATTATTATCCGCTCTACTAAGAGCGTTATCTACATAATTTTTAGTGGAGGCATCTTGAGGATTAACAGGGTTTTTTAAATCGGTTATAGATTTTTGTCTCATAACGATATCTTGGTAAACATCGATTTTATGGTCGCTGGACGATTTACCGAATCGAATTATATTTTCCGTTCCCACTTTGCACAAGAAACCTTCGATCGATTGCAACGTTATAGGTTGGTTTAAATAACCTTCTATTTTGTTTAACAGATTACCCAGTATCAAAGCAAACAGTTTGTTTCCGCGTAGATCCTTACACCCCATATTACGTTGGCGATCCGAGCCCACACTTAAAAATAGATTGCCGGTCATAACGTCACCAGTCTTAGAAACTTTGTTTACACCGCTGTTTAAATCTACGTAATTTTTGGTAGCACCATCTTGGGAATTAGTAGGTTCTAACACGTTGACCAGTTTATGAGAATCTAAATTAATATTCTCGGTCGCGGCGTTTGTTCCATCCATACGAAGGAAAGTAGCATTTGCTTGAGACAATGTAACTCCTCCGGCAATTATTCTTTCCGAGTATCCAACATCAGTATGTCCGAATTTATCCACAGGCATTTTATAATATATATACAATGTATATATTTTATTTATATCAGAACAAACCGTTGGTTGAGCTCATGAATAACCTACCACGATTTAAGTATCGTATATGTATAATTGTATGCTATGAAGTCCTACGTTAATCTGACCGATAATAATAGTCCCACCGGGAATATGTGTTTTCGTAAATCTGTAATACTGATACGCAGTATTCGTTGAAATATTGAAAAATGACGGCGCAGTTGCGGTTCTCAATAACGGAGTGGTCATCGTAAATAACGTCGTAAATGTCGAATCGCCATCGTTACGCCCTGATATGGTCCAAAAGACCCTGTGTATTTTATATACATTATCGATAGCTTTCAACGCGATTCGCCAAATTTTAACCGGCTCAGGACATTTTATCTGTATCCATGTATTCAAAGAATCATTAGAAACCCAAGATCCGTTCAATCCATCCGCGTTGAGACTATTGAACGCTCCGTACGCTCGATATCCGTCTATGTGTGAACTGGCACTAGCGACGAATCCGGTACTACTCTCGTCGGTTTCTAAATTAGGTATATATCCGAGATAACATTTCTTATGAGCATTATCTACGTAATATTTGGTAGCACCATCTTGGGGGTTAGTAGGATCTAACACGTTGACAATTTTATGAGAATCTAAATTAATATTCCCAGTTGCAGCGTTTGTTCCATCCATACGAAGGAAAGTAGCATTTGCTTGAGACAATGTAACTCCTCCGGCAATTACTCTTTCTGAATATCCAACATCAGTATGTCCGAATTTATCCACAGGCATTTTATAATATATATATAGATATAGATATATTAAAATAAACCGTTTATAACTTCTTGAAAATTCGCGCCATCGTCCATCATCTTCAACACGTACAAGCACAGATGACCGCAAAACACTTCGTTATCGGGCTGTATTCGTTCGCTGTTATAATAAACCGGACGACGTAAATATTTCAGTAGCTCGGTAGGTGGAGGGAGACCATAGCCATCGAAATATTTCGCCGAAATTTCGCCTTTCTTCTTGATCCAACACACCCAATGAGTCCCGCTTCCACTAGATTTATCTAGGTTAAGAATGCCGCTTTCGTTAGTAGGCCTACTCGGTCTCTCGGGCAACTCGTCTCGTAGGAACACGCCTCTAAAGTTTGTGATATTTAGTTGCATGTACGGTTTGCGAGTTGTACGAAGTGACAGTGACAAGAACGTGCGAAATAATCGTCGATCAAAAGCAGCGATCTTCGATCTGGGATAGGCCTATTACTTCAACAAGAAGTGAACTTTGAACTGAACTTTCAACCAGTTCGAATGTGGAACGCCCAAGTTCTACGAGCAGTGCGAACTGTGAAGAGATATATTCTTTTGGGACAATCCAAGTACGAATAATCAACGGCAAGAAATCAAGTTGGGGGAGTTAGCATAGGTAAATAATAACTAGTTAATCGCAAGATGCTGGATTGGAAGTGATAATCTACGATTCCGTCAGTTAGCAATTTATATATAGAACATTGATCACATGATTGTGTAATGATTATGCGTTATTCGCACAAAGCCTATAGGTCCCTTTTGAATAATTAAACTGAAGAAACTGATTGACATTCATTACTATGTTATGCATTTGATTGCTAATGCTAAAGATAGGGGAAATTAAACCGAAGTAGCGGGTGATCGTAATCATAATCTCCAAACTTATGAAGCGCCACTCGAAAGCCAAGCTCAGCTAGGGCACCAACATAATATATTCACGAGCGCTGCTTAGGTAAGATCAAATATAGGCCTACCAGGTCTACGCGCTATATTCAGTTATAACTACTGTAGAATACAGAGTAGGCTAAATCTCAGAGGCATAATCGTACGTGTATGCAACAATCCAATCCTGCCGGTACTAGGACTAAATGTCCCCGGACAAAATGTCCCGGACATAATGTCCCGGACAAAATGTCCACAGACAAAATGTCCCCAGACAAAATGTCCCCGGACAAAATGTCCTCGGACAAAATGTCCCCGGACAAAATGTCTCTGGACAAAATGTCTCCGAAAGAAATGTCCCCGGACAAAATGTCCCCGGACAAAATGTCCCCAGACAAAAGTATCAGATACAGCAGCATTTCATGTTAATCTTCCGACGGCCAATGGTTTTGGGTCAGCCGGTGTCACAAAATAGAGCATCAGATACAGTTATATCCCCTTAGCAGAATGCAGTATCCGGCCGGATGAATGTGAACGGGAGGGACTACCCACTCGCGTGCAAAAGCATCCCCATGAGTCGTATGAAATTATCGCTCGTCAAAAAAGTTTCCCCTGCAACATAATTACAAACTGTGCGATTTAACTCAATTTAGAACTATGTCAGTCGTGGTCATGGGCAAAGCCATAACGCTACTTAGTGTTGGCATACGTGGACAAATAATATTAATAGGCCTAATAATGAAAACATGGACAATTTCTAAAGCGCCGTAACGCGACCATGCAGCTACAAGGGCGCTCTACAGACACCATGCACCTATAGCCTAACATAACAACCGGTCCTAGAAGGATTCATTTTGATAATTTATATAGCCCCTCTTCAAGAAACCTACTCAGAGGTGCTCCTAGACCAGCCACGGTTAAAAATAGAGGACTTAAGGAGACGGTAGAAAACAGGTGAATTTCCTCGTGGAAATAGGCGCAAAGAATGTGGGAGCCAATTCCACGTAGAGGGGAGAGCCACTGAGAAGGCACGACGCTGTTAAACTGATGAGCGGGACCGAGGTACCAACAGCTCACCTCCAGTTGCAGAACGCAGAACTCGACGGGACATTAGGCCAGAGAGCGGACAGCAGAGATCAGATAGGTAAGACGGAGCTTCACCAGAGAGAGACCGCCAAACAAGAGAAGCAATCCTATAGGAGATGCGCTGCGAGGCAGGAAACCAATACAGGACATCGTGCATATAAGCTGAAACTGGTGCACATTTTGGGATATGGGCAATGAGCTGAGCGGCAGAGCGAAGAACCCGGTCAAGTCGCCCAATTAGAGCCAATGGATATCCAGTGAGAACAGAGCAGCAATAGTCAACTCTACTGGAGATAAAAGCGTGAACAAGGATTACCGCCGCGTCATAAGAAAGGGACCGTATTACAACACGCAACTGCCGGAGCTGATACTGATAGTAGCAACTCCGGGTGACCAAGTAAACATGCTGAGAAAAAGTAAGCTCTTGGTCAATTGTCACCCCCAGATCCCGGATAGTGAGCGAAAAGGAGACATGAGGAAGGCCTCTGCTAACAAGTGCAGGTCAACCTTTGCCAGCTGTCTGCGACCACCAAGCCAAATAAATTGAGTTTTAGATGGGTTCCGCAGAAACCGATTAGAAGCCATCCATCCAGAAAGGGTGTCAATGGCATGGAACATCAGGCCAACAGAAGCAGCTGCCTCTGTTGGACGGCAATGGATGTATGCTTGTATGTCATCAGCATAGAGGTGATGCAGTAGTCCACAAGACCACAATAAATAACTGATATCAGAAGTGAACAGAATGTAGAGCAATGGGCCAAGCACAGACCCCTGGGAAACACCAAAGCAGAGCAGGAACCCAGGAGGACCTAGAAGAGCAAGTCAAGACACAGTTAGAGCGACCGGTAAGAAAAGAGCAGAGCCAGTCTAATGGTTTGCCAAGACTCCAAATGAGACCGAAAGACGCTGGAGAAGGATGGTGTAGTCAACTGAGTCAAATGCAGAGCTAACGTCAAAAAGGGCCAAAAGAGTAACCTGATCACTAGCTATGGCACCATATAATCAGACAGGAGGCGAACCATTAGGGTCTCGGTTGAATGGTTTTTTCGAACACTTGACTGGAGGGGAGGGAGTAAACCATTTGTATTAAGATAAACAGTTAACTGATTTGTAACTATTTGCCACCTTCAGAAATATCTTCAAAACCACAAGAAATAACGCTGAAAAAGCTACTATTTGGTCGAATTTACTAAGCATAGTAGCAACTTAAAAAACTTGGCGCCTTATTCGTACTATAATAAAATTGGGCGATCGGGATCCACCAATTGACAAGCCAGGCGGTTGGAGAGGATCTATACGCGAACGCGTTCCCCCACAAGATCAGACTGCTTGGATTCACTTCGTCCGGAGGATGCACTCTACCTACCGGGACAGGGAGCGTGAGTACTGGGAAGCTATCATTACTCGCCAGTCGACGGAACCTAAGAAACTATGGTCTACTTTCAACAGCCTCCTCGGTCGACGATCGGCCAGCCGGCAGTCCCAGTCTCCGCCGCCGTTTACTGCAGACGCATTCCCGGAGCGGCATACAACCAAGGTTTCAACCATACGTGACGCTACTTCAGCTTCTTCTCCACCAGAATACTCTGTCACCGATCACCGTCTTACCGTCTTAAATGAGGTCACTGGATTAGAGTTACGTCGGCTCATCCTAAGCTCTGCGCCAAAAACGTGTGAGCTGGACCCTGTTCCTACATTTCTCGTACAAGAGATCATTGATGACTCCCTGCCATTCTTCACTACACTATGCAACCGGTCGATCCAGGAAACTCATCTTCTGTCCTCTCAAAAGCGGTCAATTCTGCTTCCAGCGTTGAAGCGAGAAGGTCTGGATCCAGATGATCCAGCCAGCTACCGACCAATTGCCAATGTTACATTTTTATCTAAAATATTAGAGCGCATAGTCGCTAACCAATTAATTGCGTATTTACATATGCATGAGCTGCTTCCCTCCCAGCACTCCTGGTCCGTCTACTTTCTGATCTCTATGGTGCCTTTGACCGTGGTCAGGTCACTCTCTTGGCTCTTTTCGACGTTAGTGCTGCTTTCGACTCTGTAGATCATCCTATCTTGCTCCAACGCCTCTCTACTTCTTTTGGGTTGGCCGGTGCTCCTTTAGAATGGCTTCGCTCCTTTCTGTCTGAGCGCACAAACAGTGTGGTTGTTGGCGCCTCTAGGTCCCGTTGGGTCCCTGCCCCTTTTGGTGTGCCACAGGGCTCAGTGTTGGGCCCTTTACTGTACATTATTTACACAGCTGGTATTAGTTCCTTGCTGTCCACAAATGGCCTCCTGCACCAGCTCTGCGCTGATGACGCGCACAACTACAGTACCGCCGGCTCTAAATAATTCTCTACAGAGCTTGAGCTGTGCATGAGAAGCGCGCAAATCTGGCGCGATTCGAGCTTCGTAAAGCTTGGTCTCGTGCTTGATTGTTGCCACTACAACGCTAAAATGGCGCTGTCGAGACTCCGCCCACAGATCATTAGTTGGATCGTTAATGACGGTGGCGGCTCCGGGGGCTCTGCCGTTATCAGCAGGGTGGCTTAATTAATTATTACTGGCCCGTCTCGAGAGGCAGATGATCTCTGGTAGTTCACGTTATACTGTAACTGTCTTTAAATAAGAAATTAAGATAGGCCTACACTGAAGGCTTATTGTATCTCACGAGTCGTCAGTTGTTTCATGTGACTTTCTATTGGTTTTGTAGTCTGGGTTTGACGGATTTAAGATCTTGCTGTGTCAATTGTCATTTGCAATTCCAGAAACATTGTAAAAATAGATCTCCACCTGTTAAATTGGTTATGTCTGTTGTAGTTCTAATTATTGTATTATTATCGTCTCCTAAATAACTAGGATCATAGCTTATTTTACTGTGCCCCCGACTGTCTTATTACTTCTCTCTCTCTCTCTCTCTCTCTCTCTCTCTCTCTCTCTCTCTCTCTCTCTCTCTCTCTCTCTCTCTCTCGCTCTCGCTCTCTCTCTCTTTCTTCCTCTCTCTCTCTTTCTTCCTCTCTCTCTTTCTCACTCTCTCCTCTCTCTCTCCTCTCTCTCTCTCTCTCTCTCTCTCTCTCTCTCTCTCTCTCTCTCTCTCTCTCTCTCTCTCTCTCTCTCTCTCTCTCTCTCAGTTATGTTTGTAGGCTATGTAGCTTTCATTTGGTATCTGTTTTTTTGTTGTCTCGCTGCCCAAGGTTTCGGCAGTTTAGTTAAGAACTCTGCTTAATTTGTTGTATTGATCTGTTAATTAAGATTCAGGTTGGTTTCTGTTTCGCGGCATCGTATTTCAGTTCTGCGAATGGGTGTCCCTGCTCGCGGGAGCTTGCTCCCTTTTGGGCCCTTCCCCTGCTAACCAGCTTGCTATGTAAATCTTCTGTTTGTATACAAGTATTTTTTGGATTTTGGTTGCAATAAACGAGTATCGTATCGTATATGCAGCCGAATTGCCGCTGTAATGACAAGAGATATCGTATCGCATGGACTTCTGTGGGTAGCATTGACTTAATATCGTAAGTTGAACTTTTTCTCGCCTCTTCTTTGCTTTAAAATGATATTATTTGTGTGACTGATGAGAGGCTCTTCCATCTAACTGAACAAGACTTCCGTCAAACCTTCTTCGCTCGAATAGTTGATAACTCTTTCTTTCTGCGTGCATTGCCTTCTCTTCCCCATTTTTCCTCATTCTTCTCCATTCTGCTACACTCCGAATCATCCAGCGTATAATATATATATATATATATATATATATATATATATATATATATATATATATATATATATATATATATATATGTGTGTGTGTGTGTGTGTGTGTGTGCGCATGGATATATACGCTTATATTATATGCATAAATATATATTTCACCATATTTGGCAATTATATACATACAGCATCATATGTACATGTATATGTTCGGAAGATTTTATATATTTATATGTACATGTATATTATATCTCCATCTATGGAGATCGTATATATATAATTATTTATATAGTGCAGACAAATTTCAGGGTCATACATCGCCATATGGATAAATATATATATATATATATATATATTTATATATATGTATCAGGTGATGATATATGGGCAGTTATGAGCGAAAGCAGAATATAATCTGTCTCCCCTATAGCCTTGGTGCTCGGGACATCTTATCAAATCCCCCCGCCCCCCCGTTTCCTTGAACTAATCACAGCAGATGCGACATCCTAGCCCCATGGGGCCGGTTGGCTGGCTAGCTGTTCGACAGCCCTCTATAGGGAGTGGATGGGGGCCTCGTTCGGTGGTTGTTACCATCGTACTGTACATCAGACAGTACAACAGATGCATGCACGTCGACCTAGGATGGATGGCACACCATGGGACTACTCGGCATGACCTCCCCTGATTCTTGTGGCTCCCTGGAGAAGCCGGGTTTCAAATGTCCGCTATTATAGGGCTTACCTGCGTCCCTAGCCAACTCAGCTACATGTATAATGATGCAGTGACCGTGCGTTGGGCACCGACTGATCGCTCGATAGTTTAAGCGAGTGTCTGGGTTTGGGGCAGTCCATACTGCAGTACGAGATAGGAAATGCTGGACAATGTTGAACCATTCATGTAGCCTATCATCGCAAAGCGACGACGGCGACATGACATGACATACTGAACGTGTACACATACATAATACCTTTGTACTAATACCACCTGGGCCCCCTCCCTCGTCAGACTAGAGCGAGGACCTGGTGTATGTATGTATATGTGTATTTGTGTATATGCATATGTCTATGTATATATATGTGTATATATCTGTAAATGTAAACAGGGCCTACTATCCAGTCTTGTTGTCAAGACCTTAAACCTCAAGACCAAGACCAAGACCTTGAACCTCAAGACCAAGACCAAGACCAAGACCTTGAACCTCAAGACCAAGACCAAGACCAAGACTTTGAACCTCGAGACCAAGACCAAGACCAAGACCTTGAACCTCAAGACCAAGACCAAGACCAAGACCAAGACCCAAAAAATCGCAATCAGGTCAAGACTTCTCAAAATTGTCAAGTTGGAATATTCGCTATTTTACTGAAAACATGAGTCTTTTATTTTATTCAAGCAAATTAACTTTAAATGCAAACTGCAGAGAAATCCGAATTTGTATTCAAAAGTCCTTCATGCAAACTATTATTCCAAATGCCTTTTGTATTTTATAAAAACCAATTCGCTCAGAATTTTCTGGCCAAGACGTGCCTGGTGGGCCTCATAAAAATTCCGCCATGTGAAAAAATACGTTCTACAGGTGCTGAAGTCGCTGACATACACACATTAGCTTTTCAAGCACTGGATGTAAATGTACAGAGAGTGAGTCCTTTTGAAATCTTCCCATGGTTTATCATACCGTCTGATACAGAATAACTGTTGCTGCTGCCAATGGGTTTTCCTGACCAACAAGACTTGTATCCATCCATAGATATTGGTCGTATGATGCAAGCAGGATTGATACAGAATTCTTGAGTTCTGTTAAATGACTGTTCATATTGACAGCCGGTCTTGGTCTTGGTCTTGCGAGACCAAGACCAAGACTTTGAACCTCAAGACCAAGACCAAGACCAAGACCTTGAACCTCAAGACCAAGACCAAGACCAAGACCTTGAACCTCAAGACCAAGACCAAGACCAAGACTTTTAAAAACGAACTCGAGTGCACTCGAGACCAAGACCTTGGTCTCGAGGACAACAAGACTGCTACTATCTCCCCCCTGTAAGCTGGAAGCAATCCCCCTAATGTAAACCCCTTTCCATACCGCCCCTTCTCTTCCTCCACTGCCCTCTCCACTCCAATCCCCTTCCGTTCCCCACCCCTTATCCCATCCACTCTCCATTTACCTCTCCTAGTGTACCTCCCCTCCCCTCCCCTTGAAGTGGTGTGCGGGGGTCCACCCCCGGAAAAATTTGGATTTCTACATTGCCGTTTGTGAGTTTTAGCGCATTTTGGAGAAAGAAAACTGGTTTTGGAAAACTATACATTTTAGTTCAGCGGAACTGTTGAATTAATTTCTGCAGGGCTCCCAATGCACTTTTTAAAATGTTATGGAACAGGCTGTAATAAATATGGCACAAAATTTCCAAAATATGAAACACATGTTAAAATATTGGGCAACATGGAACAGTGTTCAGCAAATAATTATATGGGGATTTTAAAGACTGCATTATTAATGGATATTTCTGGTGCTGTGCAACGGCAACAGGCTCCATCCTTGCCTAGTACAGTGTTATCCAGCCGACAATTATTGTGCAGGAATATTTCAAGACCCGATAATCCCATTTTCACTGCACTACACGACAATAATTGTAGCATTGACCAACTGGATTTTTTAATTGACAGGATTACGAATGCTTTTCTTCAATTAAATTTTTTTGTGCATCTTTCATCAATAAAAAATAGCAGAACATAATGGCCAATAGCTAAAGAAAAACAACTAATAATGATATACTATAACACTGCTTAGACACTGTAACCTCAGCAAATATTGCATGGCCCATAATACTGACGCATTACAATACTAAGTTGAAAATGTCGTTCCAAGGCCTTCGTAACATAATCAATAATGGCCAATAGCAATGTTTAATCTAAAATGTTCAGTCCTCGGATGTTGCAGGACGAAGCATTTTGCTAGCCTCAGTCAGTACTGCAGTTGAACAGCAACATCCATTTCATTGGGGGGAACCTTTCCCTCTGGCACAAATTGGAAGCAGTCTGCTTCCTTCCCCCCCCCCTAACGTAGTAGGCCCTGAATGTAAATGTAAATCTCCGAAACTTCTCAGTGCCACACAAAAGCCTCGTCAGGGAGACAAACTTATTCACCCGCGCTTTATCAAGTCCGTAAATAGCCATGTCCGCCTTGCCCGTTCCGTGCCAGGGTTAGAGTCCGGGAAGGTCAAGCCGAGGAGACAGCCGGTTGCTACGGTGGTATACGGTGATGATGGAGGTTGTGGGCAGGCCCGCCGAGAGGGAGGCAGAGGGGCAACAGCCCAGGGGCCAGGCGACTTTTAAGGGCCCGGTCCAGGCCCGCACTCAACTCATAAAAAAATATTGTAATCCTGTTAAACAAAGTTTATTATTTGTGCCTTTTTAAATATAATATTACTTACACTTAACTACAATCGGGGGTGCTCGATAGTGTAGTGGTTAGCGCGCTGGACTGTCAGGCGAGAGGTCGGGGGTTCAAATCCCCGCCAGGGCAGATATTTCTGCTCCACCTGCACACCTATCCAAATCAGCTATGATGAGTACACTGACCGTACACTGTCGGTGGGAGATGAGACGGCGAGGGAGAGGACTAGCCACCGCCTTCATATGCAGATGCCAAGAAAATGAAGTCGCTAACACTTCATACCCATGGCTGCCTCAGGGCTAGCTTAAGGGACTGCTCTTCTTCTAACTACAATCAGTTTAGACTACAATCAGTTTAACTATCGTACGGTCGTTCCCGCACTTTAATTATTTCAATATTTTAAATTTTCTCATGAAGCCTACAGAAAATTTAAAGGCCTGTTGCTGTTCTGCTTAGGGCCCGGAATTTCTGTTGACGGGCCTGGTTGTGTGGTGGCGCAGAATTGTAATCAGGATGGGATAGCTTTAAGAGTTCGGTTTTCAGTCGTGAGTGGAAAGCAACGGAGGAGAGTGCAAGCGGACTTAGCAGGGACTTATATATATATACATATACATGTACGCGTATGTGTGTATGAGTATATATGTATATGTACATGTACATATGGATATGTATATGTGTATGTGTCCATGTGTAGACATGCCGGCCCATCCCTCCTCCCTCCCTTCCTAAAAAATTCACTGCTATATTTGAATCTAACCAATAATTGGAGACCAACCTATCTATACCAAAAACTAAGCGACTTGATTGAGAGTAGGTTGTAAGTGAAAACAAAGACGGAGAACGACCGGCCCGGAGAACAAAGATAGACACCGTCGCACCAGAAACCACAAAGACTTCCATCTCAAGATGCCAGAGAACCCCGAAAAAGAACCTTCAAGAAATAGAGACCTTTGACATAACAGAGGACGTGGAGAATGGATGGATTGAGTCAGTGCCTCAGCAAACTTTCTAACACTAGTTAAAATATTATTAGGACTATCAAATTCATGCAGCCTACATGCACCACGCAAGCTGATGAGTCTAAAGGTGGTTTACCATGCAGCGCGACTTAATGAGACAACTGCAGACTTAAATGATAAACTTATATCCCTAACGACTCGTCCCCTGTGGCGTGTTAGCTCCGCCCATGTCATTAGCGCATCCCCATTGACGAGAGAATCGAGCTCAACTAGCGACCGTTTCCAGCTCAAGAAAGCCCCAATCCCTCTCGACGTGACGCGCTAAAGTAGCGCGAATCGAGCGGTAGCAAACCGCTACTGAAGCTAAAACCAATACTCTAGCGGCGGCGGTACTGTATGTTCACTGCCTCGCCACCGACGCAGTGTCTTCTGCATCGCTGATGTCCCATGCGATTGACTCTCTCTCATCATGGATGGCTTCAAATCGCTTGCTTTTGAATCAATCTAAGACCCAGTTTATCTGGATCGGTACCCGCAGGCAATTGGCGTCCATTGACCTGCGTCTATTAGCGGTGACTTTTCCTCATATCTCTTTCTCTCTCACAGTTCGAGACCTTGGAGTAATTTTGGACCAAGAGCTGAATTTCTCACAGCATATTAATTTGGTCACTCGTAGTTGTTACTATCAGTTACGCCAACTCCGAGTTGTCTCACGTTCTCTCTCTCACAATGCTACGGTGGCTCTTGTGCATGCCTTCGTCACCAGTAGACTTGATCACTGCAGTGCGGTACTTGTAGGCCTGCCTCTTAAGCTAATTGGGCGCCTTGATAGGGTTCTCCGCTCAGCGGCTCGCCTCATTGGTCACCTTCCTAAGCATGCTCCTGTCTCGGCCTTTATGAGCGATGTCCCTCACTGGCTCCCTGTTTCTCAGCGCATCTCCTATCGGGTTGCTGCACTTTTCTGGCGGTGCCTTCTAGGCTGTGCTCCATCCTACCTGTCTGATCTTTGTCGGCCTGTCTCTGATATTTCAGCTCATCGATCTCTCCGCTCTTCGGCAAGGGGGAGCTTTTAGTCCCCGTGCTCGCGCTGCTATTAGACAGTGTCGGGCCTTTTCGGTTGTAGGACCCTCCATCTGAAATGGCCTACCTTTAAACCTGCGCCTGCTGCCACTGGTAAACTCACCTGCTTTTTGTAAGTCCCTCAAGTCTCATTTCTTTAGCTGTGGTTGAGCTGGGAGCGCCTCTGAGTAGGTACCAGGTATCTTGAAGAGGCGCTATATCAAATCCTATGAATGAATGAATGAATTGAATCCATTAAGGTGGGCAACATAGAAAGTAAGGATCCCCTTCTCATTGCTACTACTCTCAATAACTCCTTTTCTAACATTGCCCAGACTCTAGCTGACCAGATCCTGCATCCCAGACCTCCTTTTCCGACTACCTTGGCCCTCCCATGACATGCTCTTTCGGCCTAATTCCCACCTCTTCAGATAAACTTCTACCACCTAACCTGGGACCAGCACATCAAATGTATCTCTACAAAAGTTGCGAAAAATATAGGTGTAATTAATCGTGCATCTAATAAACTCCCACCCCATGTACGTATTCAACTATATTACTCCCTAATCTACCCCTACTTGTCTTATTGCAGCATCGTATGGACATCTACTTACAACTCTAGACTCCAAAAATTGGTCATCTTACAGAAAAGACCAGTACGATTCATTGGCAGCTATCCCTGGGGCTCTCACACAGGACCCATCTTTTCCAGCTATAGGCTATTAAAAATTAAACAAATCACAAAACTACCAGATTGGTGTCTTCATGTACAAATTTTCTCGGAACCTCCTACCCATTTAAGACCCTTTTTCGTATGGGCTCTGACATCCATTCCCACAACACTAGGAACTCAAGCAAGTATCGTACTTCTTATGCTCACACCAATTCACGAAGATTCTCTGTTAATGTCTCTGGGCCACAGGTATGCAGGCGCGTAACTAGCATTACGCAATTACTCAACTGCGTAAAGATTTTAACAGGTTTTTTAAAAATCGCATGCTTTAGCAAACGATAAATAAAGAGAAAAATGGAGACCAGCTCTTTTGCCAACAGTAGCAAAAGTGAGAAGTCCAAGAAGTTGTCACAGCTCGCTGGCCTTTGTATCCAACTTTGGTTGTTACAAATCACTTGTATCCCAACATTTACACAATATTAAAAATTCTCTTGACTGTGCCCGTTTCTACCGCGAGCGCTGAAGGATCATACAGCGTCTTAAGACATATATCTACGCACAGCGGCGTAACTTTGGTCTAAAAAGAGGTGGTACTATAATTTCTTCTTCACTTTCGCTTTTCGCATGGAGGCCATTTTGGACATAATATTGTTACTCTGCCAGTTACTGATTATAAAACGCTGATGAGTGTACCTCCATAACGGCAATTTTATCGTCGATAATGTCATCTACTCGTTTTTGTTTTTGAACAAATTTATCCATTTTCCATATTGGCAAAATCGGAACACGTGTACAAGTCAAAATCAACGACGTCTTAAAATATTATGTAACGGAGGGATATTTCTTTACCTAGCCGGCTCGGATTTGTTTAACCAAGGATAGGTTGTGAGGGAACTTAAGAGACAGGAGTCATCATATCAAGGCCGACAGTATGAGTGTGGGTCCATATATACAGATTTGTAACCGATGAAGGATATACAAGCTTGCGCTTTGACCTACATCTCCAACTCCCGATACGACTAAGATCACAATCGTAAGGTGGAGAGTGAGGGTGATGACAGATATTTCCAAGAAGAGTGTAGCCGTGGCCCAAATCTGTGGCTGAAAGTCTGCCTGTCTGAATGCCTGTGACTTAGTTCGTCTGGCTCTCGGTTTACCTCTGTATTTTATTATAAGTACATTCGTACTTTTTGTTACATACTCCTCACTCTGTCCACATACATGAGGAAGGCTCAATGATAAAATATATATTGATTGGCATTGTTAAAAAAGTGGGGCTACGGATCATGATCATAATCTCGAGATTTCTACAGCGCCCAAAACAGCGGAATCGCGGGAACCAGCTTATTCACAGGCCCAGTTCTCACAAATTACGCCTATGTCTACGCAGCACCATCGGATCGGAGAGACTGTCATCGTTGGCACTGCTTAACATTTACCTCTGTCGAGACGTCAACGTTGATCTTTTGACGCTTCTGGTTATCGACACATTGTTCTGGTCTTTGACAATACAGAAACTATTCAGTTATAAATTAAGTTTTAATGTGAGGATGGACATACGCGTTTCTATGCGTTTTTAAGAAGTAGCAGATAGATATACACTGTACAGTTAGTCTGTTAGTTTAAAATTAATTTTATTGCAACTGCAATTGTGTAACAGACTGACGGTGCATAGAAAACTGAAAATTGAAAACTACATTTGTAGGCCTACATTGTACAAAGGAAAAATTTCAATGCTTTAGTTTATTGCAGTTCTATGGAGGAAGGGATAAAGGTAGGAGGAAGAAGGGTGAAGGCATTGAGATTTGCAGATGACCAGGCGATGCTGGTAACTAGCCAGAAGGGCTTACAAAGGATGATGGATCGTCTAAATACGGTATCGCTGGAATATGAAATGAAAATAAACGAAGGGATAAAGGTAGGAGGAAGAAGGGTGAAGGCATTGAGATTTGCAGATGACCAGGCGATGCTGGCAACTAGCCAGAAGGGCTTACAAAGGATGATGGATCGTCTAAATACGGTATCGCTGGAATATGAAATGAAAATAAACGAAGGGATAAAGGTAGGAGGAAGAAGGGTGAAGGCATTGAGATTTGCAGATGACCAGGCGATGCTGGCAACTAGCCAGAAGGGCTTACAAAGGATGATGGATCGTCTAAATACGGTATCGCTGGTATATGAAATGAAAGTAAACGTAAAGAAGACAAAGGTAATGAAGATAAGCAAGAGAAGCGGTATAACACCACAAACAATAAAGATCACACTAAACGGAGAAGAAATAGAACAGGTGGAGAAGTTTTGCTATCTAGGAAGTGTGATCACAGACGATGCAAGATGCCACGAGGAAATAAAAAGAAGAATATCCATGGGAAAAGATGCATTTTACAAAAGAGGAGAGCTGATGAGAGGAACCTTAAGCAAGAATCTAAAGAAGAGAATGGTGAAGACACTGGTGTGGAGTGTTGTGCTGTACGGCTCCGAGACATGGACAATGAGGAAGGACGACATAAAAAGATTGGAGGCCTTCGAGATGTGGGTGTGGCGCAGAATGGAGAGAGTTAGCTGGATGGAACGGAGGACGAACGAGGAAATCCTGCAAATGGTAGAAGAACAAAGATCACTCATAAGTACTATACGCGGACGACAAAGGAAATGGTTCGGGCACATCCTAAGGAGTGAGACACTGCTAAGAGACATCATGGAGGGAAGGATGGAGGGGAGAAAGACGCGAGGAAGACCGAGGGCAATGCTGTTAGACTGGATGATGACAAAAGAAGAAGGATACAGTGGACTGAAGAGAAGAGCACAAGACAGAGAACGATGGCGTCATTGGTCATACGAACCTGTCGGTGGGCAGAGAACATAAAGAAGAAGAAGATGTTGGGTCTGTCTGTTTCTAGTCTACGTTGGTTGCTGGAACTTTGCAGCTGAGCCAATTTACAAAAACTAAATTACGAAATTATATAATTTGCCAAAGAAGTTATGTAAAAGTTATTACTTTTAACCAAAAATATGGTCTCCAAAATGCACCATAACAAACCCTTAAATAAAAAATTTTCTTACCCTGGGAAGGGGCACAGCCCTCTCCCCAGACCCTTCCCCTCAATGTTGGAAACTGCGTAAATTTTAGGAAGCTCTGGTTACACCACTGCAGGTATGGAATGCTCTCCCTCCCTCACTACAACAGACTGGGTCCCTCTCCGAGTTCAAAAGCTTGCTGCGCCAGTACCTTATAGACTATGACTTCACTACATGACTGTTAGCCACGCACCGGTTAACTACTAGTTAAGTGCCACTTAATGTTCTTTATCTTATCACCCAGTATCATCTCAGTGAGCTGGGACTTTCTGTTCTCTTTTCCTTCTTTACCGCCTCTGGTTGTGGCGGTCCTTAGTTCAGTTATCAAAGTTACACGCTCAGTATTATCAAACTTTATGTTACTTAGCCTTGCAAGTTCATTTCGCCGTTTTAATTATAGACGTAAGTAGGTGTCCCTACTAGCGGGATTTTTTCCCGTCTGGGCCTACCTTTGTAGCCAACTTGTATTTCTTATTGGTTATTGTCTCATTGACGCATTGTTCATATTCTTGGTTCCAATAAAGGATTATGTTATATTATGTGTTATGTAGAACACGTAGGAGTCACTTGCTTCACGTATATATCTGGTTTTGAATTTTGATTACAACATAGATTTATCAGTTATACGCAATTTCAATGATACCTTATACCTGTGAATTGTAATACCCCGGGGATGATTTTACACGATGGGGGATAGAAATGGTTTATCCCCCGGATACTCTATGCCGGTATATTCCATCCAGGGGATAAATTTATTCATCACCCGGATAGTTTTAGGACGGATATATTCTGTCACGCGACACCGGCACAACGTAAGAAGAAATACCAACATATCCACACAGCACTCTTCACCAAGGTCAGTGACCATGGGAATCGGGATCCCATGCAATACCTCAACAACATAGCATGTGTGCAAAATATAAACGTTGTGCGAATTGCACTCTAGTCTATATTAATTAAATATATAAATTAAATTTTACTGCTTGGTCGCTTTGGTGAAGTTTTGTTTTTACAGTTCCAATTTTTTAAAACATTTCTGACTAATTAATTAGATAACTTATTTCAGTTTATACAACGTAGGCCTAATGACTTTTATGTTTGTTTAACGAGCAACTGTGCGAAATATAAACGTTGTGTGGATAGCACTCTAGTCTGAAGACATGCTATCATTTCACTGTTTTGTTACCAAAGATTTTGGCTAAGCATGTTAAACAATATGACAAAAGAACTCCTGCTAAATATTGATCTGTCAAAGAATGACGTATTAAAGATATGTATTCATCGATATTCATCTTCGAACAATGACCCTCTCCCATATATTTGGAGCAGTCGGTCCTGCGCATCTAGGGAAGAATCATTCTCTGCTGGTACAAATCATCTGGGGAATTTACGAATTGGGTCATCTTGTCTAGGGACATTTTGTCCGGGGACATTTTGTCCGGGGACATTTTTTGCGGAGACATTTTGTCCAGAGACATTTTGTCCGGGGACATTTTGTCCGAGGACATTTTGTCCGGGGACATTTTGTCTGGGGACATTTTGTCCAGGGACATTTTGTCCAGGGACATTTTGTCCGGGACATTTTGTCCGGGACATTTTATCCGGGGACATTTTGTCCGGCCACGGTTTTACCCCATACAGGTTTGAGTGCGGGTTTCTCACAGAATATAGTAAACGAAAACAACGATGATAACGCCGGTAAAGAAAATAAATAAGGAAATTGGAGAAGAAAAGCGAAAATTTTGCAAGAATACGCGTGATAAAACACCAAACTTGTATGCCAGGTAGGAAAACACAAGAAAATGGCAGAAAATTCAAATTAGGTCTAATAGAGAATGTTCTCAAGAAATTATTATTGTTATACAAATGTTGGTTTAGGTCCTCCAAAGTATGGACAATTAACAAGTTTGTCAACTTTTTCACAATGCATTATGTGGAAACTGTAAAATGTATCCTATTTTCTTGACTCCTGAACCCGCCAATGTCACGAATATTCGGGGTCCTAAATTCCACTAATAGAAATGGTCTTATGAAGACGTTACTCACTTAAGCACAAACTGTGGTTCTCCTTTGTAGTGGTGAATTCCGGTATTATGAATAGCTGGACCGTTAATGCTCACAACAGCTTTCACCTGCACATAAGTAATTTTAAATGATCGATTCTCGATTTAAGACTGTGGTAACTTCTCTTTAATATTTCATAATTAAATTGATCAGAAGCAAATAGGGGTAAATCTCATAGGGGTTCAGAAGCCAGTAGAAATAAAGGCTAATAAAACGTTGGCAACGAGCATAGGGCTAAATTTTCAGAAGAGCCTTATCATTACAGAATAGGCGAGATCACTGTCATTTGTTAGTTGGGCACGGTAGCCTATAGTTTTTAGTTCATCTGGTCTATAACTTAATGGTTGCGTGTTCGAACCTGCTGAGAATGAACGGAAACCGTGTATTGATCCTGGCAAGAAGTTTGCTCGTACGTGGCTCTGTCACCAAGCAATGGAATTTCATACAAAGTAGGGACGTAAGCTGGGAATTAAACGGCAAGTCGTGTGATGCGCGGGCCATCTGTTCAGGGTCTTGGGATTAGTTCATTGCAGGTTCAAGGGCCGAAAATTGGGAAATGACCGCATCTTTTGGGTACGATCTACTATTTAGCATTGCAGAATGTTAAATAGTGGGTCGTACCCAGTCTTAACAATAGAGAACTTACTGTTCTCCTATGTTAAGACTGGGAATCCATTTTGTAAATCAACTTCCATGCTATAAGAAGCGATAAAAAGTGAATGCATGCATGGTACGAACTAACGAAAGATAAACGATGTCGTGCATATGGGATAATTTAAACGACTGGACATAAATAGAATTTAATTAATTAACGTCTAGAAACTAAGACTTATAAATGCAAATTAGACGACCTTTGGACATTTGGTAGCCATGTCTAATGCAAGAGCGCCTCCTTTTGACACACCAACAACACCAATGCCGTTCTTGAGCACTAATGGATGACGACAAAGCCATTCTGCAGCTTCCTGTAAAAACATTTTAGCACTGTTCACACATCAATCAGCAGTCAAAGAAATTATGTTACTGGTAACCGTAATCACAAAGTTTTATTACTATTATTATTATTAATATTCTTTCTTGAAAAACCAAAAGCGAACCGCAATTGGTGAACAAGTATACAAAAAAATATAAAACATAGAAGTAATAAGAAGATAATAATATTTGAAAAGGGAGTGTAAATTTTAAAAAATGAAATATTACTAATAATACTACATCAAAAGCATCATAATAATAGAGAAATTAAAAACTATAACTTTTATCTAAAATGGCTAGCAGTTTTATTAATTAAACAACATAAAAAAACATCTTAATAATAAAGCTTTTTCTAACCAGATTATCAGAATGGTGTAAAGTAAGATTATGGACTCTGGGACGCAAAAAATATCCTGTTAATTTAAATTGAGGCAATAAACCATGAAGGACATGACCATTTAAGCTTCTTATGGCTAAGAAGAGACGGGTATCAGCTAGTTGGCAGAGTTGAGCATAGGAAGGGTTGTCGTCAGATAAGTAATGTCCTCTCGTTAGTCTTCTAATGATTGAGTAGTAAAATCGCACCAGGCAGGAGAAGCATAAAGTATTCTAGAGAGGACTGTTGCTCTAACCACATCAGAAAGGCAAGGTCCTTGTAGACCGTGAGCTACTAAGGTTCGAATAGCATATATGGAGCGCCTGACTGCAAATTCGGTAAACATGATTTAAAATGTTTAAATTGTCAGATATAGTTACTCCTAAGATGGATAATTTAGAAACTCTAATGAGTCCATGGGTGGATAAAGGAGCGTTTGTATTAGTAAAATTTTCTCTGGGTCTGTGTAAAATCATTTCATACTTGTTATTATGATTTAATTTCAGATTACAAGTTTTGGCCCAGGACTCAACCTGCTCTAATTCAGAGGAGATGGTTGAACTGTTTAAGAGGAAGGTATTAAGAGATAGCAATCATCAGCGTACTTAACAAGAATATTTTGAGGATGTACAGTTTATTGCTTGAAATGAAGACGATGAAATGTATAGGACCTGAACTAGAGCCTTGAACTATGGATTAAAGTAGATAATTCATCCTGGAATTTAGAACAATGTTGTCGGCCTTCTAAGAAATTAATTGACCAATTATAGACGTTTTCTGGAATTGGCAAACTGGTGAGATATTCTGCTAAGTGATTATGACTAATGGAATCAAATGCCTTGGAGAAATCTAAAGTGATCAAGTGATCCAGGCTGGAGTCTAGCATATGAGTGACATTAAGGCAGCAGATGTGGAGCCAGTGGGACGAGATGCAAATTGATCAGAGAAAGGTTGATTTAGCTCTACTTCAAGTTAAACTTCTCTAAAAGCGATCTTATAGGGCCAGTGCGTGCATCAACGTTCGTCCTATTACGAGAAACGTTCTACATGTACATATCTTTGTGTGAAGTTCATCTGGTACCACTCGGATCATCCATCAGTGTCGCAAGCATTTGCTGTTCATCTGGCCCAGTCGATGGATTCAACAATGACCTCGCGATTCGACATCGATTCTGACATCAACGCTATTGACAGTCTTATTTTGCTCTGCGGTGATATGCATGGCCATGGGTAGGATGATGTCAATGAGGATCTGACCGAATATCTTGTCCTCCTATACAGTTTCATCATGCAGTGTGTCGATGTATCGACGAGAAGGAAAACCTTCTTGACGTTCTAGCTTTTGATGATCGGACCGCTGGGTACGATTACCAGACGTAAAGTGTTAGGCGTGTACATTGTAGCATCAAGGCTGTTAGTAGATCTTGTTAGTTCAGTAAGTTGCTAGTTGATTCTGATCTTACAACTTACTTAACTGAACAAAGTCTACAGCCTTGAAGTTATAATATACACGCCTAGCACTTTACGTCTGATAATCGTACAAAATGAAAGGCTTATGGATGCACTGGCCACGCGCGTTTCCGCGAACATTTCACCTGTCATAGAAGAGCTATTCAGCAAATTCACGGAGGCTTCCTCTTGAAATTCGAGGAACTAGTGGAAAATATCGCAGAAATTCATTTCAACCCAATGCGAACTAAAAATAGCTGCTCTCGAGCTGGCGAATAAGAATTAGGGGCCTACAGCAGAGATTGAACGAAGTTGAAATTATCGCAAGCTCTCACAGCTTAATCTTTCATGGGATAATCGAGGCTCTGAACGAGCCCAACAGATCAGGTGAACTTGCATCTTCTCAGCCTAACAATCAATCTACGCTGCAGTCACAACGCTCATCAACTCAGTCGACTGTGCAACAGGTGATACATAGGCTAAAATTCTGTGCCGACTAGGCCTGCTTCCACCTTAAAATCGTTTGACATTTCGGCCGCATTCAGAATTACAGGAAAGGGGAAGGTCAAATACCGGCCACTTGCCGTACTTTTCACTAACAAACGCATAATGAATATGCTCTATACCTCTAGAAAGTCTCTTCGCAAAACCGCAAGTCCCACTGATGGGCACTAAACAATTTTTTTACAGTTAAACTTACACTATTTTTCAACTAAAATAAAATAGTTTAATTAAAGTTGGCAACTGAATTTAAAAAATGTTAACTAAACTAAAAAATATTTAGTTAAACTTTTACAAACATTTTTCCAACTTTTTATGACAAACATTTTCACAATAACAGAGGTTAAGTGAACTGTAATAATGCACAGAGTCAATGACAATTTTACTTTCAAACTATGTAATGTGTACTATGTAATATCCTACTACAGTTCTACCAGTAATCAAGACGGTTGCTAATACAAACGATGATGATTCAACGTGCAATGCAACGCAGTTCACTTGACTTGAGTAATAAAACTAGTCACTCATGACAATAATGATCAGCAACAGCAAGACCACTGTCAAATTTGTACCTGGATCGTAAGAAAAGACGGTGATCAAGTGTTTCGTCAGACCTTGATGTGGTTCAGAAAGTTGGTTGTAGACATAATATTTCCAAAGATTCTTTTATTCACACAAAATGGACATTTTGCACTGAGGTTCTTACACTTGCTTTTGTCTACCTGGTGTCCGTGAGGTGATTCGGGAGGATGTGCGGCTGCTGAATATACTTAGCAATCTGGGAAGTCAAGAACATTTCATTAGTTGCAACACGTCTACAGTCATGACTATGGCTGGGGTCAGGTACCCATTACCAGGGTGTATGTATTGGGCAGACCCCTAGCTATAGTCCCGACTGCACGCTTCTCTTGACAGGCTGGAATTCTAAAACAGTTAAAATGACCTCAGGAGAACCTGGAGCCTAATTATATCTATAGCAAACCCGAATCAAGATGATTCATCAATCGAATCGTTAAACGTCAGTGGTAAAATATCGAAGATGCTGAAACCATTGCTAATAAACTGAACAATTATTGCAAGTATTACTCCGACACTCCTTTTCAACTGGCGTCTTTCCACAAACCCTCAAGACTGCAAAAGTTATACCAATCAACAAGAGAAAAGGTGAAATTATTAGCGGGAAAACGAACAGAATGCCATACCTCGAAGTATTCCATTTGAAGATCAACACCCAGAGGAAGGTCCTCATAACTAAAGTAAGCCAATGCCAGGGCAGCAAACCCTCTGGAAGCTAACAGCGCTGCTCGACATTTCACTAAGCCTCCTACTCCCCCAAACATGTCTATAATACCAGGAAACGGTCCATCACCTAAAAGAAATAAAATAATAGAATTAAACCTTTTATTTTCCTTCACTGTGAATATTTATTGACTTAAACAAACAAACTCCTATCTGAAAGCGTAATGATAGACAAAATGCGAGTTCTAGGTGGGGAGTGGGCAGTGGATGCGCCAGAAGTTTAAGTTAGGGAGTGAAGGTTGCAAGCCACTCGTTGCCAGAAGCATATATTTATAGGGTAAGTGGACAAAGCGGCCAGAAAGCGAGAGAAGTTGCAAACGTTCTTTTGAATTTTTACGCTGTTTCCACGACAGTCTATTGTGTGAAAGAAAACTTTGACCAATCGCCATTAGAAACAAGATCATAATACGGTAAGATTCAATTCAATTCAATTCCTTTATTCGGTAACCATCTAGAAACAGAATATATAGTTTTTATAGTGCTAGTTGACATGTATCAGTTTACTCAGAAGGTCGTGGATATTATTGGGTCTGGTGCCACTATATATATACCAATATCCTGGAACGTTGTGCCTGGTAATGAAGAATTGTCCTGGCGTGCCCATCTCCCTGCTGGTGCTGAACCATACGATTTTCATCCTCGAGAAAGACCAATTTATAGCCCTGGACGGAAGTTCCCTTGAACGGTAGCCTGTCTGAGGTCGTGCCAGCTGCTGAAGCCCTGTTAGGATTGTCACAGGTTGAAAGATCCAAGCTGAGAATAGGAGTAATGGAGGGAACAGTCCCTCGTTTTATTACTCCAAAAAGAGGGATGCTCTCCAGCTTGACTCAGAGAAAAGGGGCGAAATTCAGAAAGGGATCCGTCACAATAATAGCGACAATAATAATAAGAAGAATGAGAGTGATGATGATGGCAATCACACTGACGATAATGCTCGGTAAGTATTTGGAATCTTGATGGCTTCCTCAGATAAATAATAAGGGGTTAAAACAATGGGCATGAAAGATGGGGGTACGGTACCCTCCAGTCTAAAAAGTAGGGGAACGAGCACCCCTCCTAACCCCACCTCCGTAAATTATGCATATGCGATTCACGTGAAAGCGTAAATGTTTATTGACTTGTTGCAATGAGTATGGAATTCCTTGTCTTCAAATAATCAACAATTTCACCTATATCTGATACACTGTATACCAAGGACTCATCTACGGTGTCGAGTTTGACGACAATAGAACATGGTTACTACAGTTGAGATAAGAAATAATGTAAACTAATATAATCATCTCCGCACATGTAGCTTAGGGAATATTTAATTGGTGTGACTTTTAAAATGGATTTCTAATATATTATCAAAATCTATCTTATGACTTATGGTTGATGTTGTCTACACTTGATGTAATATAAATTATATTTCCTCTTACACCCTTGCAAAGGCGTTAATGTTTTTTATGTTTATATTCGTTTAATGAAACAACAGACATAACGCTGTAGGTGTACAAGGAAGTGAATTAAAATTGTTAATTGTTAATAATAGCTTAGTAAGAGTTAGAAAATAACATTCTAGATATGAAGTTTCGAGAGTCTTTATCTGGTAGATTAAAATTGTGAGGACGATTTCTTAGGGAGTAAGGAGTAATATGGTTGGTTGGGAATAAACATCTAATTGAGTGATTTTCATTGAGTAAAGCTGCTTTAAATAAGGCCATTTCGGCTTTGAGCACAAGCTCAGCTATGGAGGGAGAGATAGTTTGAACATATCCAAATCGTTTGAGTTTGTTCAGGAATTGTTCAAGGCGCAATTTATCCTTGCCACTTATAAGGCCCCACCAGGCTGGAGAAGCATATAAGGTTCTAGATACGATTGTTGCATCAGTGATGAGATGTAGTGAGTCTTGAGATGCTCCATGATTTTTGATAGTTCTTAGTGCAAAAAAGGAGGAGGTTCCACTTTTTATCAGTTGATTGATGTGCTCAGTGACTGTTAATTTTTCTCCGATGGTGACTCCGAGAATCTTGATTGATGTTGACCGTTTAACTCCTGTGATTGAAGGGTTGTCAGAAAGTGAGGGTTGGTTGCGTTTGATGATAGCCATTTCCCGAGTTTTATCAGGATTGATTTTCAGGTTCTTTGTTTCAGACCAATTGTAAATATGTTGGATTTCATCATTGGCTGTATTTAATGAATTGGATCCAATTAATAAGTATGTATCATCAGCATATTTGGATAGACGATTTTGATGGTGAATAGGATGGAGATCAGAGATACAGACAATAAATCCAGTGGGGCCGAAAACTGATCCCTGTACAACACTGGCATTAATTGAGATGATGATGGATTTGGTTCCATTAAAAATGGTATAGTGGTTCCTGTCTTGGAGATAGTTAATTAACCAGTTATATATATTGTCTGGAAGGGAAAGTGAAGCTAGTAAGTGTGCAATGGCAGAGTGACTGACAGAATCAAAAGCTTTAGAAAAATCCATTGAGATCATGATAACATATTTATTATTTTTGAGAAGGTCTGTTGCATGATGTATGATAGAGGTTATTGCTGCAGTGGTAGAACCAGTAGGTTTAAATGCAAATTGATCATGAAGGGAAATATGTTTTGGCAAGCTTTGAAAACTAGGATAGATAAAGGACTGGACTACTATACGTTCAACAAGTCTAGATAAAACAGAAAGAACGGAAATAGGTCGGAAATCAGAAGGTTTTGTTGGATGAGAGATCTTGGCCTTGGGACGTATGATGGCAGTTTTCCATTGGCTAGGAACAAAAGATTGAATTAATGATTGGTTGATTAGTTGGGAAAGGACATAGGAATAACCAGGTGCAGTTATTCTTAGAAACCAAGCAGGAAGGCCATCATGGCCATCTGCAGTATGTTTAAGATGATCTAGTAAATTGAATATTCTAGTTTCTGTTACAAGAGTCTGCTGAGAGGTGGTAGTAGCTTTAAAGAGGGAAGCTATATAATTAGGATCAGTGGAGGCGTCAGCAAAAAATTTATTTAGATCGTCTGCACTTATTGATGAGGATGTTGAGGGATGGTTTGGTTTCTTAGTGAGTAGATTTACTTTCTTCCAAAGGGATTGAGGACTTTCTCGAGGGTTGGAATATTTAAGGAATGATGCATTCTTTTTTGAGATGGCTTTAGCAATCCTAAGAGTTAAAGCTTCGGCTTTCTCATTTTTTCCTTTCCGCATGAGTCGGTTTTTAAGTCGAAGCAATCGCTTTATTTCTGGAGTAATGTGTGGAGGATCTTTAGATGTAAAGGAGATGTATCCCTTATCGGCTAATATCGAACGCAATGCAATCCATTTGGGATGATCTGAACCAGTGAGAGGCAGATCCTCTTCAACTACAATTCGCACCTTAAAAATAAAAGAATTATATTGGATATCTGAAGGCGAAAGAGCAGCTGGGTTAAACAGATATTTATCACTTAAAAGCTTCATTATAAGCTTTCGAAGTTTAGCTGTTTGTATTGAATCAAATTATAATCAATGCTAATAGCTAATAGGCAGAAACATTATTCATGGATGCACTTAAGTTATGTTTAAGGATTTGAGGTGAAAGTGGTTGTGTACCTGGAGGCAGATAAAGTACCCCTCTGATCGATCCAGCCCTGATTGGAAATGCAAGGACCTCTGGTGACTGGTAGTATCGCTTCAGAGTTGTCTGCGCCAACAGTAACTTCTCGTGCTTCGCGATGTCCTCTTTGCCTATTATGTGTTGGTAGCCATTATAAAGATAGAGGTTGACAAGGAAAGGAGTCTCTACGTTCTGCTTGATCAGTCGAAGTCCTGGTATTTGACCAGCGCCTTGTTTCATACTCCAGAGGAGACCCATTGGCTCAACGCCTACAATCATAGGCCTAACCTTGATTTCATTATATAACAATGTACTCAAAATATTGCTCATAAGTGTCACATAATAGGCATATGAGTAGCAAGAAGTTTAATGAAAGTGAGAAATAATGAGTGAGAAAGACAACTCCATTCACAATCTTCAAGGTTTTTAATGTCACTTTTCGTCCAGAAAAATCAATTAGGGGGATTGTTTGCAGATTCTAGGCCTATATTTAAATCAGTTAAAATCTCTATACCATTACTGGGCAACTATTTACAACTACAGGTATGATATCGGGCTACTTTGCTGTACATATGGAGTTCTGCAGTGTGACTCTCCTTAACGTTAACGGTAAGGAAAATGTTCGTTACTGTGTTGTATGAGCTTACTTATGACTGCTCGCCCCTCGACCAACTGTAATTCTATGTAAAGGAATATCAAAGCGTCCAGTTATCATATTTGTATGAAATCGACGTTTGTATAGGCCTAGTGTGCTAACATAATTGATTTGAATTGCGATCAACAGTTTGCTCATTGATTTGCTTGTGAAACTAAGTCACCTAAATAAGCAGCAGTACACTATCGGCGGAATTGAAAACTTTGTGTTTAGCCATTCCCAGAACGCAAAATCCTAGTGCTGTCAATATTAAAAAAGTTTGCAAATCACTAAATCTAAGCAAGGTAAACCTTTAAAGATAAAGATAAGCTGTTATTTATTCTCTCACCGTAAAATGTTCCTCCCAATGAAGGCATACTGTTGCAATCAACTCTTCCTGTAGCATCGGAAATGTAGAATGCGTGTGACACGAATATCTTGTCGTCTTCATCGAGAATAGCAGCGATCGTAACTTGTTGGAATGAACCAAGTCCCTTGACCTTAATGTGGACTACGTCATCGACCAGTGCAACATCTGGCTGCGCTCGTATATCCACCGATCCTGAAGACATGGCTGCAAAAATACTCATCGTCTGGACTGACAATGATAGCACGGCAGAGAAAACGACAGATTTGCGACACTATATCCTATGGTCTGAAGTGTCGATCAGATGCACATTGCTCAATGCTCATCTGTTGTGTCCATGCCCGATTCAATGGCTTATAGTATAAAAAAATGAGCACTCCCCTAAATCCCATTTAGGGACCCGGGGTGATCGATTGTTGCTTTGTGCACATTGTTTACGACAATGCCTAATATTAGATATGGAAATTGCACACCCTATATTCATTTGTGTTGCCAAAGAGTTGAAGCGTTATAATACACTTACCTATACAATGTGAATCTCAGGTGAAATAGGTAAATTCACTATATTACTTTTCTTATACAATTGGGACTCAACACAAGTGCAGCAGTCTATAGCTAGATGCACCTGTGTATACTGCCAATACTGTTAGCCGAAGTTATCATCGCTGTTCTAGACTTTGATCATGATTTAGATTTACATTTATATGTAGGTCATTATATATGGCGTGTGACATCACGCCTTTATATATAAACGCATAGTTTCGGATATTGAACTGTCGGTGTATTATATAAGAGGCCTGTAGGTCTATATGCCGAAGAACTGCATTAGGCCATGTAGGCTTAACTTTAGGTTGATGTAAATGTAGGCCTACACAGTTTTCTTTAGCGACCTATGACGTCGACCCCGTTCATTTTAAAGTTTTCAATGAATTGATCGTTCTGATAAAATTGTGGACCATAGGCCTATAGCATAGAGGCAATGTCCCACAGTTGGTTGAATAATAGGTTGGATAAAGAAAAGTACACTATAACTGTGTTGAATTAATGGTACAAACAAACATTGTTATGCGCAAACGTATTATGGTTCATTGCCTATCTATAGTCTATTACCAGATTCAAACCGTGACAGAAACGTCTTCTTCCCACAAATCTTCTTTTATTTGAAATAAGTAAGTAAGTAAGTAAGTATATTCTTTATTTTTACCGGCTGCAAGACGCACTCCGGTGTACATACAACATGTAAACAACTGTCATCAAGTCAATATGAATAAAGCATTCTACATATAAAAGTTTTTTTATGTTATTATCAGCTATTGCTAAAACTCGGTCATGAGAACGGGGCCGGAGAGAATATGCCAACAGTTTTTTAGGTGGAAGTAGCTCGTGGAGGACATGGCCAGGATTAAATAAAAGTTTAGACTAGACAAAACAGTTTTTGAAAAGCAATTTTAAATAATCTTGACATGAAACTATATTTTCAATTCTTAACACGTCGACATATATTATGTCTTTCATCTCCTTCAATCAAATCACTATTCATCTTCCTCCTTTATTTAATAGCATTTCTCAAAGGAATTATCAGGAACATTGTATAAAACTCGCTTGCCATGGCTGCCGGTCTTAAACAATGTCGCACGATTTCATCTTCGTAAGAAGGAGAATACCGTTAAGCTGCTGAAAAAGATCGATACGAACATACATTTATCACTTTACGAAGTTAGCATTCCTGTCCTCAAGATGTCCAAAGTGATTCAACATGCAGCGGTGACATGACACCTGCTATTTTGACACACTATTAGGAACGAAAACAAAGACGGAAGGAGCGCATATGACAAGCTATTCCTCATAGTTAAACTGCCTCTCTGTCTGTCAGGCTTCAATTTGTTTCGGCGAGTCTGGTATGCACTAAATCGCCGGTTTTCGAGACCGTTAATGTGATACAACGCTATTATCACACCATGCTTTTTCCCTCCGACAACTATGCACCTTGCTCGAGTTGCCTAGAAATAGGTCTACATTTGGACTGTGAGCAACTCCAAAGGCATAGGCTAGGCTTTTGCTTGTTACTCGAATCGGACAAATTTATTGGGGTTTTATTTATTTATTCATTTTATTAGTAACTAGCTGTCCTAACCCGTGAAAAATCACGGTATATAAAAACAATTATTATTATAACGTCATATTATAGGCCTATAGCCGTCGTCAAGACAACCGTCAAGACAACCGTCGCCAAGGCGGCAGTATAGTGACGTCACAATAGTGTTTGTTTACGGGACAGACAGACAGACAGACAGACAGACGTACAACGGTTATTATGTAAGTTGATTAACTTACATAATAACCGTTGTACGTCTGTCTGTCTGTCCGTCCCGTAACAAACACTATTGTGACGTCACTATACTGCCGCCTTGGCGACGGTTGTCTTGACGACGGCTATAGGCCTATAATATGACGTTATTGTTATCACTGCAATAATAATTGTTTTTTATATACCGTGATTTTTCACGGGTTACAGCTAGTAATAATATAAACGAACAGAAATGTCAAGTGTGTGTGTGTGTAAAACAAAACAAATGTAACGCGCCTCTCACTGGCTGTAATGACGTCACAATGACCAATGATGTCACAAATCAGACGATCACTTCGTTTAAAGTAAATTTTTATATACAGTAAACGGCTGCTCTTTTAAACTAAGGATTTAGCGATTGACTACATTATCCAGCCTCAACTTCACAACAGAGCTTATCTCGCACTCTGAAAGTACATTTTCAATTTTTTAAATCCGTCTTAGCGACTTGATATGACATATATATCGCCGATAAATAATACCCCCTGTACAATTGGAAAATACATTTTCAAATTTCTTTTGCCGTATTAGGACGGGCAAACATCTAGTTATTATTATTATTATTATTATTATTATTATTATTATTATTATTATTATTATTATTATTATTATTATTATTATTATTATTATTATTTTTCCCCGAGGTACATATAATCCCTCAGGAGTCTAAAAAAAATTATGCTAGGAGCTGTTGTTGAATGTCTGAAAAATCAGGCCTCGTCCTCTGCAACATCAGTAAAAGTGCCACGAAATGCGATGGCGTTGTACCGCTGGATGCAGATGGAAAAGCGCTGAAAGCTATTATTATTATTATTATTATTATTATTATTATTATTATTATTATTATTATTATTATTATTATTATTATTATTATTATTATTATTGTTTGTTTGCACCCGAGGTAGTTCTGTTCCCTCAGGCTATGAAATTATGTCCGAAAACTGTGCGGTGGGTGTCTGGAACGACTCACTCGACAAGATACGGCTGCTCGAAGGTTCCCATAGCAACCGTGCTAATGGAAGAACAGCCTGAGACTCTGGATGGACGGGCAATTATAACAATCGGCTCAGAATCCGCGACTTGGGCACAAGTGTCTTTCGGTGTTCCGCAAAGCTTATTGCAACAATCAGAGAAAAATGGCTTAACTCTCTGTCAATAAGTGTTTAAATCGGCTAATTCTTTCTAGGTATCTCGCATTGATATGGGCTCCCTGCGGTAAGAAACAAGGCTACTAAATATAAGATAATCCAAAGTTATTTTAAGGTAAAAATGTCAATATAAGAGAAAACTCAAAGGCAATGGCCAAAGCTCAGTCAAATACTGTTACATTTTGACTATTATTTTAACTGTTTGCTCAGGCCCATAAGGGCTACCTTCTCTAAGACATATGACCAACAATCGAACACGGTCTAATGTTATTTCAAGGTCCAACGTCAACATCAAAGGAAAACGCCCTTAACGCAGCCAAATATTGTTCTATTTGGGTTATTCTTTTACCTGTTTGCTCGGGCCGATAAGAGCAACATTCGAGAAGACATATTACCAAAAAGCTTACATAATCCAAGCTTATTTCAAGGTCAAAATGTCAAACCAAGAGAAAATGGCCATAGCTCAGAGTTATGGTCATTTCTCCTTGATTTTGACCTTTTGACCTTGAAATAACCTTGGATGATGTTAGCCTTTTAGTATAGACAAAATGAGGTAGGGGAGAGAAAACATAAGCTGTCCAAGAGCATACCGCTTACGATCATAACGCCTGTTTTCTCAGATGGCGAGCAATTGTTCATTAGACACCAGCGCTATAGTTACCAATCAAGCAAGTTAAGAAAGTCAAGAAATAATTAGGATAAGTACACAGTTCGATTCTTTTTTAAACAGGATAAAAGTCGTTTATTTAAGAGTCGTTTTTACTTTTAACCGACGTTGTAAGAACATGTCGCACTTGTGTTGTCGGCTCCGTCGACGACGCCCTCGTCGCATCATCGCTCGACAACCGTACGCATCGTTGTGGAGTCCTAACCACAGGCCAGTCGGAACTATCCCTAACTTTTCCCAGGCTAAGATCGGAGACGGGGGCAAATTTTCATTTAGTATTACTACCAGGGTTTCTATAGTCCATTCTGGGCTTACCAAGAAGGCGTTCGCTTCTTTGTAATACATCCCTATTAAAGGAGTTTTCCGGGGTATCTCTATTACTCACCGGAAGTGTATCCGGGCTGATGGTCGAGTGGGAATGCACGGCTACCAGACGGGCAGCAGCCCCAGCTAAGCTGGAACCAGGGTTCGTGGTTGACTCCACAACGAATTGATTAACAGACGACGATTCTAGTCGATCCATGCGGCTCTTCTTGGCGCTCTAAAACGTTCTATTGAGTGACACTCAGTCGTTCCAAGGCTAACTCTACCGATACAGATCTTCCTCTGTCTGTTTCACGAGAATCCATATTATCAAGTTGCACATATTTTATCAATTTATTCTTAGTCAAAATGAAACGTACAATCTTATACTATTTTAATCTTTTAGATTACAGTCTTCTGCAGATTTGGAGAACTTACATGGTCGACGTTGCTATCCCTTATATAGATTCGGATACCCGCCACGGTTGCTAGGGACGCGGATACCCCCTCCTTTACAACTATAAGGCTAAGTTTTCTCCGAATTACTACTACAGGAGCAAAGATCGCTTACTGACGATGTGAATCAACGGAAAGAGATTTCTTTCGGGCGGCCGTTTCGTGTGCAGAATTTGACTGTAATCAGATTTCGATTTCCAGCTCACCTATTGCTAATTTACCGACTTCGTACAAGAACGACGCACAGAACAACTAGCAATTTAATAGCGTATCGGTAGATATCCAACTGATAAAAATATATCGAATTAATTTCATTCCTAGATCCTTAGTCGCTAGTTTCCACAGACATGCTCGCAGCTAACTAATGTTAAGATGTTTCTCTGCTGACTAATGTTAGGATGCTAAATAATATTATATAACTAATATTACATCATTCAACTAACATTACAGTACTGTTCTGCTTTAGCTATCACATTATTATCTCGCTATCATTCCCATGTTAATGTTCCTGTGTGCGGTGCGCCATCCAGTTTTCTCCAATAAACGGAAATATATACTTCACTCACGAAGAGAACGAACTTGGATCCGATCGAAACATGGAATCGACTTAAATCCAGAGTAGAGGATGATTTATCCAACCCCGACAAGAATACATCAAATTTACTCCGCTCACGAAGAGAACAAACTTAGGCCTATATCCGATTGAAACGGTGAATCGACTTAAATCCCATTTAACAGCAAACGATTATTTATTCGACAACGATAAAGTTCGGTCGCACAGACTATCGAACTTATCGAAATAACCGTGCTCTAGCGCCTCAGCTAACGCCCGACAAACGATCTGTAGGCCACCGAATTACGAGAACTTTTGTGGTCGAGGTTGCGATCCCTTATATAGATTCGGATACCCGCCACGGTTGCTAGGGACGCGGATACTCCCTCCTTTAGTCCGTCGACATAAAGTTACTTTTAGATCGTTAATCTTCCTTCAAAGGGATACCGTTGACGCCGCTTAACCTCGTCTTTTTTAAATCGGGTAATCTGTCTGCTGTCCGTTCATCTCTGTGTGCACGTATGTGTCAATGTATCGTTAACTTCTACCCAGCCGGCGACGGAGGCTTTCTTTTGAAGTCGACTGTCCGTGTGCTGTCCATGTGCGTATCTCTGTTTGTCGCTTCTTTTCAAACAAAGAGAATAGGTAGTTATGGTTACGATTGTCTTCAAACAGCGAGCATTACGTAAATATTTGGTCACTAGTGTATTTGCCCGTCATATTATGACGTCATATAATAGGCCTATATGTATCCTTGGTTATCGCCGTCGTCAAGACGGCAGGTTTATGTTTCACAATAGAACAGAACCCGTTTGTGACGTAGCGTTTATCGTCGGACGGACACTATAATGGAAACTATATACATAGATGATTTTGTTTTCAAACAAAGAGAATATGTTGCTATGGTAACGATTATTTTCAAACTAAGAGAATACGTAGATAGGCATATATAGCTACGACTGTTTCAAACAGAGAGAATACATAGATGTGGTTATGATAGCTTTCAAACACAAGCATGCGTTGATCGGATTACTATTGGCTTCAAACAAAGTGAATACATACATATGGTACAACTGTTTTAAAAAGGAAGAATGCGTAGATATATGGTTACGATCGTCTTCAAACAGAGAATATGTACATATGAATACGATTGTCTTCAAACAGAGAATATGTACATATGAATACGATTGTCTTCAAACAGAGAATATGTACGTATGAATACGATTGTCTTCAAACAGAGAATATGTACGTATGAATACGATTGTCTTCAAACAGAGAATATGTACGTATGAATACGATTGTCTTCAAACAGAGAATATGTACATATGAATACGATTGTCTTCAAACAGAGAATATGTACATATGAATACGATTGTCTTCAAACAGAGAATATGTACATATGAATACGATTGTCTTCAAACAGAGAATATGTACATATGAATACGATTGTCTTCAAACAGAGAATATGTACATATGAATACGATTGTCTTCAAACAGACGATACGTAGATAATAGATATAGTTACGATTGTCTTCAAACTAAGAGAATACGTAGGTCTAGACATGTTGACGATTGTTTTCAAGCAGTAGAATACGTAGATATAGCTACGATTGTCTTCAAACAGAAGAATTATTGATATGGTTAGCAGTGCCTTCAATCAAAGAAAATACATAGATATAGGCTAATGCCTACGATTATTTCAAACAAAGGGAAGACTTAGAAACTAGATATGGGTACGATTGTTTTAAACAATGAGAATACATAGATATATAGTTACGACTATCTTGAAGCAAAGAATACGTAGATTTTAGGTTACAAATTTCAAACAAAGAAAATACGTAGGTCTATACTTACACATTTAATTACACATTTACAATTTAATCTAATTTAATTTAATTTAGGTTAATTTTATTTTAATTTTCTCATTTCATATTCTCTTTTTTTCTAGGTAGTTTGTGCCTGCACTTGTCTTATTTTGTTTCTTACACTTGTATAACCCGTTTGTTAGCCGCAGTGCGTTTGCAGGCGGAGCATTAAAGTCCATACTTACTTACTTACTTATTTCACGGAATCAACTTTGACCCAGCGATCCTGTTTTGAATGAAGCATGATATTGGCCCTAAACGTGCACTTGAAAGGAACCGTGCAATGGGAGAACAACCTGTGGCTCTGGATGGACGGACAATTATAGTACTAATCGGCTCCGAATCCGGGGATTGGACACAAGTGTCATTCGGAATCCCGCAAGACTTAGGACTCAATACCGCTTGTTTACATACACTATACGACTAAAATGACTCAATTCGTTTCTGATCTGGGAGCGCGGATTCAGCATTATGTATGCATGCATACATGTATGTATTCATCGATGTATGTATGTATGTATGTATGTATGTATGTATTATTATTAGTAAACTTCTATTGCGCCGGTGTCTAATGCACAAGGCATCAACCGATGGCACACCAGAACCAAGCCGTAATCAGGTCGATATCCAGAAGGTCAGTCCGTAAGACAGAGAGGTAGCCTATGGTGGATAAGCAATTTGAAAGAGGTAAGTTTTAAGTTGGGAACGAAATGACACAAGCGACTGAGCAGAGCACACGGACACAGGGAGAGAGTTCCAAAAACTAGGTCCAGCAACTGAAAAAGCTCGTTCACCAAGAACAGTTCTGGATTTAGGTATGACAAGACAAATATAATCAGATGCCCGTGTTGAATAATGATAAGTCTGGGGAGTAAGAACTGATTTTAAGTATTGTGGCTGGCCAGAATTTAAAGTTTTATAAACGATGAGCCCCAATTTGAACCTAATTCTTTGCTGAATAGGAAGCCAATGCAAGGATTTAAGCACAGGGGTAATATGTTCGTATTTTGATGTATTAGTTATGGCTCTAGCCAAAGAGTTCTGCGCTCTCTGCAGCTTCAGGATGTTTGCCCTAGTGATACCAGTAAGAAGCGAGTTACAGTAATCTAAGCGACTGGAAACCAATGCATTTGCAAGAGATATCCTAGCAGACATGGGCACATAACGCCTAATTCTGCGAATATCACGAATGAACATATATGATGCCTTACAAATACTGTTAACATGGGTGGTGAGAGACATGGTAGAATTGAAAACAACGCCTAAGTTACGAGCATTATCAGCCAGCTCAACAATTGAGTCACCAAGTTTCAATAACTTAAGCTGATCAAATTTTTTAAGTTGCTGCGGAGTGCCAAATAGCAGAAATTCAGTCTTTGATGGGTTAAGGAGCAGTTTATTGGCCGCCATCCAAGACTGTACCTCATCAAAGACAGCAGACAACAGCTGCACAGATGAATCACATGATAGACTGTCAAATGAAATGTAGATTTGAGTATCATCAGCATAGAAATGATATCCCAGTGAATGATTACCCAGCAATGTTCCCATGGGCGCCTCGAGACGTACGCACGTACGCAAGTGCGTACAGGGTTCAGGGGGCTTTCACCTCCGGACGATTCACCTCTAGGGGTATTCACCTCCGGACGTTTCACCTCCGGACGTTTCACCTCCGGACGATTCACCTCTAGGGGCTTTCACCTCTAGGGGCTTTCACCTCTAGGGGCTTTCACCTCCAAATGTAAAATGAGACCTTTTGAAGAGATTTATTTACGCCGAAAACTTAACAGACAACATACAAACTACCTTACCTCGTTTAGAAGCGCCGTATTCCAACAAATCAGCCATTCTGTCAGACGACAAGTTCACTTTTGAATGTCTGTTTCTTACTTACTTAAAATACGTTTATTTAACGACGCCGTCATATCAAAGATGATTGACGTCAGAATGTCTGTTTCTCTTGTTGGATGCTTAAATACTGCACACCGTGGTATTATATAATTACTTCTCGTTAAGAGCCTACAATTTAGAAATTGTTCCATAATCTTCTTATCTAAATTCATTTCTTATGCGCCTATGGTTAATTATGGTTAATTAGGGCATACATTGGTCCTGCTCTATGGAATCAACTTCCTCCATTGACACGTGCCTCTTTATTAGCTGGTGGCCCAAGTGCCTCGTTCCGCTGTCTTAAAACCACTTTCTATTCACTGGGTCTTTCGCACTGGGAGCGCCTCTGATTAGCGAATACTGTGAGAGGCGCTTTATAAATGTTTAGATACAATACAATACAATACAATACAGTCACTGGCACGCGAATTGGTCTGTCCTTATCATCTTCCGTTATCAGGTTATTAGGTGTCTACTTAGCTAGGTTCTAGAAGCTTTCATTGTCTTCTTATCTCATTCATTTCTTGTGTTCGAAATCTGCTTCATTAGTTGCATAGTTTGCATGTTGACACTAAGAAATCTACTTCATAATTAGTTTCATAGTTTATATGTTGTCTGTTATGTTTTCGGCGTAAATAACTTGCGTAAATAAATCTCTTCAAAAGGTCTCATTTTACATTTGGAGGTGAAAGCCCCTAGAGGTGAAAGCCCCTAGAGGTGGAAGCCCCTAGAGGTGAAAGCCCCTAGAGGTGAAAGCCCCTAGAGGTGAATCGTCCGGAGGTGAAACGTCCGGAGGTGAAACGTCCGGAGGTGAATACCCCTAGAGGTGAATCGTCCGGAGGTGAAAGCCCCTGATACCGCGTACAGCGCGAACGGCTAAGAAATAAAAAATTACAAATAAATAAGAGATTATAAAATTATTATTAATAACTTAGGTACTAGTTTTAATATTAGGTAAACTAACAGTCTAACACCATCTAGTGAATTAGTAGACTAAGTACGGTAACTTACTAACTTGTAAAGCGTAGTGTGACGTTATTATTTACAGCGGTTCTTTTTCAATAATTAATCTTCAAGACTTCAAGTATGATCTGTAGGTCTATTGTTGGACCTTGTTGGTTAGAAATCTAAATTAAGTCTTATATCACAAAATAACAAGCAGCGGACCACCCCCAAAACTAATTCGACAAACCCTATTAAATTTTCGAAATGCTTCTGCTCGTAGTCGTATACCATCATTAGACGAGGCATACAGTTTTACGGGGCATCAAAGGAAATTACCGGATGGTGATGGTAGGTGAAATTTGTTCTTTGCAAAAAAAATTTAAAATTTACTTTAATTTTTTTTCAGAAATTTGTTTGAGCTTTTACAGAAATAGACTAGGCCTATTATAAACTTTTCAAAATTGAGAAAAACCATATAAAAAACTTAGTTGAATAGTTGATAAGTGGTTAAATGAACTGGCGTGTCTCTAATGCTTGGTTGGCATTGGTGAGTTAAAACTTATAGTCGGAGGGTCTATGGAATTCCTTGGTTATGAGAAATTCGCACCAAATAATCGATAGAACTATTTATCGGTTTGTAGGCCTGCACGGTAAAATAGATGTCATGTTAATTAGGCCTACACGTAATGCAAACTGCGTAGGTTAACTTAATATTTCGCTTAAAAATTTATTAACTTGTTGCAGGACTTCAAAATGCTAGTGAAGTTGCGGATTATACATTTCTCAAATCAGCAAGCTCCACAGTAGACGTGTTGGTGATGGCCAATATCTTTTCAGGTGTTTCGCTGTGTGCACAGATTTGTCGTTACAAAAGTCCAGTAGAAAACGCAAGGGCATGCTATGCTCAACAGCTGCAAAAATTAAGGAAATAAGAATTGCTGATACATTGAGACAGAAAGTTGTAGAGTTCCTGGAATTAAATGCAGCCGATATTATGACAGTAGGAAAAGATTTGACGTTTTTGCTTGATAAAGATATTGGTAAAAGTTATTTGTCACTCGAACATCGTATTGAGGCTATGAGGAGAAAGGACGAATATGGTGGGTTTCTAGAAATTGCAGCATTGTCTTAGGCTACCTCGGTAATGTTCCAGTGCAGATTTATTGCAACAATCTTAAAGAGGGCAGGAACAATGATTACTCTGTTTGCCAAGTTTACTCCGTTGAACTATGAAACAACTTGTAGCAAAGAAAGCATAAATTTGCTATACTACATGGACACCAAAGAAAAACCTGGACATTAGCTTCAGAATTAGCATCAAGATTACTACTGACTTAAAAAAATTTGCCATAGGCTTAATATGGGCACCTGCCCATATTAAGCCTATGGCAAATTTGGGCCTATGGGCACCTGCCCATATTAAGGCAGGAGAATTATGTCCATATTGGGCTGGCACCTATGGCATGCTTCAGTCAGCTATACAAAACTGTAGTATCAAGATCACCTATTACCGCCCATCAACGTTATCAGAAATTGAGTAATTCCGTCATTTCAATAGCTTAAACGTTCACCAAATCGTTTCCATATTTCGAAAGATTTTCTTGAATGAGCAGGGGCCACAGACCCCTTCCCAAGCCCCTCCCCTCAGTGTTTCGGAGGACTATTCGGTAGCGTGTACTCACCTCTAGTTTGTTTCGGAAAACTAACCGGTAGCGTGTACTCACCTCTAATTTGTTTCGGAAAACTAACCTGTAGCGCTTACTCACCTCTAATTTTACCACTACAGCCCTGAAGATTAGACGTTGATGTACAGATGCTCGGGCAAGCAGCCTCAGCGTGCAATTGCATCATCACAAAGTTTTTAAGAAATTTCTACTGGTGGGGATATTTTGAAAAAAGACACGTTTCGTGTGTTATTTAAGTCGAAAAGTATTGAATTAGAGATGTTGGGAAAAGGACACATTTGTAGCTAATGCAGAAAGCGCCATAATGACTCGTTATTATTGAGAAAATTCAACTTCAAGCCTCAAGGTCATAATAAAACAAACTCAGATTTGTATAATTTCTTCAATGTTGGCGACTGGTGGGACTAAAAAGGACACAATCCACTGGTCGGGAACTTGAGAGGGCTGGTGGGGAATTTGCACACCAGTTTACATGTTGAAAAATCCGCTGCTGACCCATGCTTGCATGGAAAATAATGCTCAAGTTATTATTATAGTTGCCTGTACTTCAGGTATCCAAAATAGCCTTAATTTAGCCCCAAATACTCCCAGGAGCGCTGGGGGAGCTTACGACGCTCCCCCAGACCCCCTAATCGCTAGTAGCTCGCTTCGCTCGCGGTTCGCTTTGCTCACCTCGTTCCCGGTCTACGCGTGATCTCATCCTTGTGCGTACACAAAAAAAATCCTGGAGGCGCCCCTGAATGTTCCTAATGGTGTGGTGTATAACGCAAACAAAAGAGGACCAAGCACAGAACCCTGTGGAACACCACATGCCAACAAAGTACTACCTGAATAATTACCATTTAAATACACTGATTGAGTGCGTGGGCTAAGATAAGTACTAAACCAATTTAGTGCAGGACCAGAGATCCCAAACCAGTGCTCGTATGTAGACTTTGAATCTATGTATGTATGTATGTTTATGTATATACGATATATATATATATACATCCTTGCATTCATGTATGTGGACGCTTACTATAGCTCCTTTTCAGTACCTCCCAAAGGTGTTGCCAAATCAAACTAAACGATGTTACAGTCGTTAAGAACAAAAGTTTTCATCAATAACCTAACAGTGCGCAGATTAGTAGAAGTCACCAGTGGCGAACTCCCGCAGACACGTAGAGCCCAACCGATGGATTTTCATTCAGATCTGAGAGTAGACTCGATGTTCTGTGCTTTTCGACTACGCAGCGTCGAAGAAGAGGAGCGACGACAGGTGAAGAAAGTCTCTGCACACGAACCCCAACAGACAGCAGTCCTTCGGCGATGGTAGAAGACGGACGTCACCGGGCATCCCTCTGCCACTGGATCTGTGAGGGATCACATTGCTGAATGAGGTTCTGTGATTGGTTTCAGCAGCTCGTCGTCCGTAATCTGGGTGTGCTGATAAAAGAACACTTTACCGATCATGAAAACTATCTTTGGAGGACTTTCTTCTTAGACAACCAATTGCGCCTGCTACGAGTCATCCTACGAACTCACCAAAACCTCACCTCCTACTACCTCTCCACAAGTCTTTCACTGGAAATTGAAAACACTGCTGTGGCACAAATTCTATCCGGATTCTTTATCTTCCTCTTAGCCTACCTCTCTTCTTTGTTCTTTGTGCTGTCGGCTCTAGGAGCCCTAGCGATCGTCATGCCACACAGTCTCCGTTGCCGTCTTGCTACTTCTCCCAGTAGCCCTTGAGTCGCGCTTTGGCCTGGGAGTCCCACCTCAGCGCTCCGGCCTGGGAGTCCCTCCATCCGTGACCATCGGCGTGGTTTGGTGTGTGGCATGACGATTTTCTTGGCATGATTAACAGGGGTGGTTTGCCATTGCCTTCCCCTGGTTTTGCCTGCCGTGCCCGTTCGTTCCCCTTCCTAGGAAGGGTACCAACGGTCCGCACCACGAGAAGGTGGGCACGGAGGACTTTGGTTCACCAGCCCAGGTCGGATCCGAGTCTACGCTCATCAGAGTCGTCGGTCAGGTCGCCTCCCTGCTTTACTCTGTACCAGAGTGACTGGTGAACCTTTGCGGACCTACCTCTCTAGCCGATTAAATTTTACACATCATTCATTTTAGCCGTCTGATTGTCTGCCTACCTGACCCTTCGGATCTTGACCTGGAACTGATTTAATTAGACCCTACCTGTTCATCGATTTTACTTTAACTAAGCGCCTATGAATAAGTTGGTTCCCGAGCGCAATCTGCCATTCAGCGCAGCAGTTAGGCCTATCTTCATTCACTCGTTTATCTTAATGCGCTTGGATTCTTACAATTTAAACCTCGCGGGTCTGCCAGGGTTACCAAGGTTACCATGGTAACCCTGGCAGGCCTGCCATAGTGTATTAGTGACCATGACGCGTTGGTCCAAGAGCAAATAGAGCATGCTGAGTTATAGTCAGTTAAACTCAAAAGAGTATATTGAGGAAATAAACAAAGTCAACTTTTCGTGGCTAATACCAATCTTTAAATCATCAAACATTGGTAGCACAAAACAATAAGAATACGAAAAAAACTCTAACACTTACGGTGTTTGAAATAAAAAGCAATCTAACAAAATACAAAGCAATCTGACAACATCATTATCAAGTGAAAGACATAACTAGGCCTAAAACCTACATAATTAAAAAGGTCAACAATTTCTTTTAATCTGAGGTATAAAAACAAGTTACACGACAAAAATTTGTTTCTTCTTACACGGCTCTGCTTCTAATTTTAAACACAATGAAATATGGATATATTTCTGTCACCGACGACCATCGGCTATAATTTGCTGGAAGTGTATTATTTTCTTTCGTCACCAAGTGCCGCCAATTGTTCTCGGAGAAATGACAGCAGTCGCCTCCAGGAATGATCTTGTGCTACGCAGTGTGCTTTAGTTTCCCCTCCGAACACCGCCACTTTTCCTGTGAAATTGTTTCATCAGCATTTAGCAAGTAGGCTTCAAAGTCTACAAACTCTGATTTTATAAGCTCATAGATTATTGTTGTATGCATTTCACAGGGACCAGAACCTCCAAGCATGGCCGATGTCATGGGAAAGGGGCGAGACCAGCAAAGACGTGATGGATGCAAAGGGATACCAAACCAAATAAAATTGCACCTTGCACTACATTTAATTTGTATTTTGTCTATCTTTCTTTGAATTACGCCCGCAATACCATCTTGTAGCGCTTATACACACAGGCTACAAATGCAGAGCCACGCGATACACTAGGCCTATACTTCGCTGGAAAAGGCAAGATAAAAGACTTGGCTTTGGCTAATCACTAACAAGGTTAATTTTCTTCTCGCCTGTCTTACGTTTTCCTAAGTCCACGGACAGGCTACAAATTCCTGTTCTACGGACACTTGGCACCTCGACGAAAAGTTGGACGTGCCTCATCTTCTACCAATGAAGGACAGCTTGGCGATAGCGTCATCGTGTGTACGAGCACTGTCACATGTAGTCGCTCTCTACCCTATCAATGCAACTTGTTTCAGAGACTCTGGTTATCCATGACATCAATAAACTATCAACGGGAATTAAGGCTGCTGATTAATCGCAGTTAACGCAAGCGATTAACGCGTTAAATTTTCCGGACGATTAACGCGATTAAAAAAATTAATCGCGATTAAATTTTAATCGCAAACACACAGTTTTGGATAGGAATTTACCGAACGCTGCAATGCGTTCGGTGTAACTGCCTAAGCCAAAAGTATTTGGCCGAGATTGGGCTTAATTCACTCAGTTGTTTTGGGCGAACTCGTAGGCAATGAAAAGAATTTCCTGTTAATGGCGGTGTAGACTAGTTATCCAAATTCGTCCTTCCTGTGAAAGTTTCTGTGCATGTAGTTTAATCTTCGTTCGCATTATATCTTCTAGCGGGTATTAATCATCTATAAAATGTCGGAGAAAAAGAGCGAGAAAGAAGTCGAACGATCTATAATGAACGTTCGTTTATTTTTAAAACGGCAGATACGATGGTTCACCTAAGACACTTGCAGAGTTAGCACAGAAATATCTAGGGTCGGCAGCAACACTGTTCCGTGCGAATGACTGTTTTCTGCTGCTGGAAACATTCTTAATAAGAAACGTTCAGCACTCTCACTTGACCATGTGAACAAGTTAGTCTGTCTCAAAAATGGCTGAAACAGGACTTATAAAAAACAGAAAGTGGATGAACTTGTTATTAACATATATGTAGAATTACGAACATTGACGTTTTAACTTTGAATTCACTGCTGTTTACTATTGTGTAAACGATTCTCATGATGCGATTAATCGCAAGATTAATCGCGATTATTTTTTTTAATCGCAAGATTAATCGCGATTAAAAATTTTAATCGTTGAGCAGCCCTAACGGGAATCCGTTTGTTGGCTCCACCTGTGCAGGTGTTCAATTATAATCACAATTCAAAATTGATTGCAGCAGTAAATACAACGTCAAGTTATTGTACATTTCTAACAGCATTGGCTTCTTACGTCACTGCTGTCTCTTTGGCACGCTGCTTTCACTCCTTCTATTTGTAACTTCACTAGACCAATCCCCTTTCGTTCTCGCTGTTTTTCTGTCTTATTGATACGTCACTGCTCCCTCTTTTGGTACTCGCTTTCTGTCTTCTGTTTGAAACGTCACTACCCTCTTTGATTCCTGCTGTCCTTAAATCTGTTTGTTACGTCATTGCTCTCTCTCTCTCTCTCTCTCTCTCTCTCTCTCTCTCTCTCTCTCTCTCTCTCTCTCTCTCTCTCTCTCTCTCTCTCTCTCTCTCTCTCTCTCTCTCTCTCCTCTCTTCCCTCTCTCTCTCTCTCTCTCTCTCTCTCTCTCTCTCTCTCTCTCTCTCTCTCTCTCTCTCGCTCTCTCTTTGTTGCCCATTGTTTCTCCTTCTGTTTCATGCGCCACTGCTATCGTTTTGCTACCCGCTGTCTTTTTCTGTTTGTTACGTCACTGCTCTCTTTCTTTGTTCCCGCTGTCTTTCTGTCTGCTTCTTACGTCACGGCTCCCTCAGTTTGACAGCCACATTTTCCCCTTCCCTTTGTAACGTCACTACTCTTTCTCTTTTTGACACCCTCGGACTTTCCTTCTATTTGTTACGTCACTAATCCCTGTATTTTGGCTAACGCTGCCTTTCTTTCTGCTATTCACATCATTTCTCCTATCTCTTTTCCTTCTCCTTCTCTCTCTCTCTCATTCTGGTACCCGCAGTCTGTGCTTCTATTTGTTACGTCAACATTCTCTCTATGCAACCCACTGTATCTCCTTTTGTTTGTTAAGTCGCAGCTCTCTCTGTCTTTGTCTCTGTCTCTGTCTCTGTCTCTGTCTGTCTGTCTGTCTGTCTGTCTGTCCTCTCTCTCTCTCTCTCTCTCTCTCTCTCTCTGCTATGCGGTGTCTTTTTTGCTTTCCTTTCTTACGTTACTGTTCTCTCTTGTTGGTACTCGCTGTCTTCTTTCTTTCTTGCGTCACCGCTCCCTGACATTCGCAACTGCTGTATTTTCTTCTCTTCCTTAAAGCATCGCTCCCTATCTTTGACACCCGCTGTGCTGGCTCTCCGTTTTTGTTTGTCACGTCACTGTCCTCTTTGCCACCGGGGTTTTCTTCTGTTTGTTACGTCACTGCTTTCTCTCTTTGCTACCTGCTGTTTCTCCTTCTGTTTGTGACATAACATAATATAACATAGTTCTTATTCTATCTTATCTCATATCATTACATACAGAAAAATAAAATAAAAAATAATTAGTACTGGGCAAGCTTAAATAGGTTAGGTACATGTATCATCTGGATGGGACACAATTGGGAGATCCAAAAGGGACTAATGTCCCGTTAAGTATTAACCCTCAGGTAACATCATCAGAGATAGAGATAGTTCAAGACGTTTCAGTAAATATTATTAATTAAGAGCATTGCAAGGAGTCAGACTCCGAAATTCTCAAGTCCCAAAACCATTAGGATCATCATTAGTTACATAACTTCAATTACAGGTGGAGCTTAGCTAAAGATAAGATCAAGAAGGAGAGGAGATAAGAGAAGCTTAGAACTAGACAAAAACAAGAAATAGGCTTAAGTAGACGAGATTCAGACATATTAAACAAAGACATAGAATGAAACAATAAAACTAGAGACAAAGGAGAAACCTCAGCTCGGCCAAGAACACATGACCGGATATTACACAAAGCTGATAGCTTAATGAGAAAGACTTTCTTGGTCAGGATGTTGTATTTGAATTTGTATTTGAATTAAACCGGAAACTGTAACTTGCAAACTGCTCATTTACATGTATGTACACCAGAGTGCGTTTTCTCAACTGGTTAGAATAAAGAATATTCATACATACTTACTTACTTATTTCAGTTAATGGTCATTTAAGTACATTCGTAATGATTTTTAAAGACAAAGTAATCAAACTGCGTACTGCCCAAGGCAGTTTATTCCAAATTACAGGACCCACGTACTTGTTCGAGTACCTCCTAGTTAGTGCGGATAATTACAGATCGGATAGTGTCCTTAGCCCTGGTATTGTGACTGTGGCCGTCCTTAGTAAAAGTGTAATAATCGGTGAAGTCTGTCGGTAGGGAATCGAAACATAAAAACCCTAATCTGCAATTGTTTTATCTGTTCATTGTTCAGAATACTCATTTGCCGAAATAGGAGAGACTCTAGGCATTGGGCCTATACTTGCTTTTAGTGATTAGATACATCACAGCTGTGTCTTACCCTCCCGCTGTCTCTCCTTCTATTTGCTACGTCCTTACTCTCTCTTGTTGGCACCCCGCGGTCTTTTCTTCTGTTTGTTTCGTCCCTGCTATCTCACATTGGTTGCCACTGTCTTACCCTCTGTTTCCTTATTTATGACACCCGCCGTCATACCATCTGTAAGTTACGTCATTACTCTCTCATTGATACCCGCTGTCTTGACTTCTGTTTGTTACGTCACTGCTGTATTTCTCTCTTTGTTACCCGTTGTCTATTCTTCTGTTTCTTATGTTGCTGTTCTCACTCTTTTTGGTACAGGCTGTCTTTCATTCTGTTTGTTACGGGAATGCTCTCTCTCTCTCTCTCTCTCTCTCTCTCTCTCTCTCTCTCTCTCTCTCTCTCTCTCTCTCTCTCTCTCTCTCTCTCTCTCTCTCTCTCTCTCTCTCTCTCTCTCTCTCTCTCGCTCTCTTTCTTTCTCTCTCTCTTTCTTTCTCTCTTTCTTTCTTTTTCTCTCTCTTTCTTTCTCTCTGTCTCTCTCTCTCTCTCTCTCTCTCTCTCTCTCTCTCTCTCTCTCTCTCTGTCTCTGTCTCTCTCTGTCTCTCTCTGTCTCTCTCTCTGTAGCACTCTATGCTCTTTCTTAATTATTGGTTACTTAATATATCTATCTTTCAGTGACGTCATCGACAACGTAAATTACATAGGTAAATAGCTACTCAATAGCAAATTCTGAACGATACTGAAACGGTAAAAGCGTAAAAGCAATAAAAAGTTACAAACCAATAAATTTGGCATAGCAGACACGACAATGTGGCGTATAGGGTAGCTCAATAAGATGGCCAGCTTTCGGGTAGAATAGGACTTCATAATTCGTCTTTCCGTAAACTTTAAATCTCTCAATTATTGCTTCAAAGTTACAGAGAGGAGTCAGAGAATCGTCTCCACCATAAATCAGCAAGAAATGTGCGTTCTCTGCAGTTTCCACCTATTGTACAGTTACATAATCCAATGTAAATCACCCAAAATTATGTAAAAGACAAATTGAGATCCATAAGACAGGTTTAACATGTGCAGTTTTTACTTGAGTATGCATGTATATGTACATAGCATAACACAATATAGCTCTTTATTGTATCTCATCATATGTTGTTTAATACAGGAAGTGAGAACAATGATATTTTAATACAAGGCACAAATAGTAATCAAAGTTAAATTGGTTAAGTAACTGTATCAGCCGGATGGGATACAACTGGGAGATACATGAGGGACTAATTCCCGTTGAGATGGACCCCCAGGTGGTAACATCATAGTCAGTAAAATTAATGATGGCATTGCAAGAAGTCAAGCTCCATAATTCTTAAGTACCAAAACCATTTAGATAATTATTAGTAAAAAATCACTAACAGGTTAAACTTAACTAAAGAAATATCAATGAAAAGATAACAGATGAAAAAGAAGAAAAGAGAACAGGAAGAGTAACCTGGGAGATCCCCAGTGCATTTATATTAATAAGCTCGTCCGTACTATATACGACACATGCAAGCATCATACATAGGCCCACATAACACACACACACACACACACACACACACACACACACACACACACACACACACATTGCCTATGTACGTACGCACATTCCTAGTTTCAAATCAAATCGAAATCAAATCGTTTATTTTTATAACCAACCAGAATAAAATACATCATTAAAAGTTTTTTTCAATCACTATGACCATAAAACCATTAAGGCTCAGCTTGAAGTCTTTCCTAAACAGAATTGGTAGGAATGCGATCCTGAAAATGAGTCAACGGCAGCATTACCTACGATGGGACAAGACCAATTTGACAGAGTATTACGGTGTAGCTCGTGAGTTTCTGTGCGAGATCGGGTTACCTCAGTCATTTGCCCAGTGCTCAGTGGATTGCAGCAACGGTAACCACCAACATGCATTTGATTGCTCGTATCATGATAGCAATTATGCTCTTAATCAGTTCCGTAGAATTCAACATTATTCTTTAAAGCCTTTTTGGAATGAACATCTTGATGACATTAAGCTGAAGTCCATGTTTTGGGGTATGGTGTGGAAGGATGCAAGTCGTCCAAATTCAGGTGAAGTATTACGTATAAAAGCATCTTGCTCTCTTAAATATGAAATTGTATTGTATTGTATTGTATTTAAACATTTATAAAGCGCCTCTAGTAGGGTGAACCGTTCAGAGGCGCTCCCAGTGCGCAAGGCCGAGAGAAAAGAAATAAGTCTTGAGAAAAGCAAAAGAAGATGAGGGTTTACTTATTAAAATTTGAGAGCGAGTAGAAGGAGACAGTGTATTCCAGAGAGAGGGACCAATTGAGGCAAAAGATCGGGACTGAGCCATAGCTGTTCTAGTATGAGGAACTGAGAGATCAAATCTGTTTGAGGAGCGAAGTGGACGATGCGAGGAGACAGAAAGAGGCCGGTGAATTACATCAATTAAATATTTTGGGGCGAGACCCCGCTGTGTCTTTGACACCAGAATAAGGATTTTGAACTTAATACGCGCAGAGAGAGGAAGCCAGTGCAGTTTCTCATACATGAAGGATGAAATGCGTGAGTAGCGTGGCAGACGGGCAATTAATCTCGCAGCTGCATTTAGGACTGACTGCAGAGGCATGAGACGGACCTTAGGAAGACCGATTAAAAGCGAATTGCAGTAGTCAATTCTGGAGCAAATGAAAGCATGGACCAGCGTTGTGAAAACAGAGGAAGAGACAGATCGTCGAACAGCCCTGAGACGCCTTAAGTGGAAGTAGGAAACACGTGTGAGGTTAGAGATGTGATCTTTGAAGGAGAGAGAGCTATCAAGCGTAACACCTAGGTCACGTACACTTGATGAAAAGGAGTAGTGAGGGAAGATTTCCAAAAGGAGGGCGAAATCAATCTTCAGCAACTGTTGAGGGGAGCCAAACCAAATGAACTGGGTTTTGGAGGCATTAAGACAGAGACGATTTGAGGACATCCAGGAATGGAGAGACTTAGATAGAGACTCATATTAAAATGGGTTTTAAACAGGCGATACATGAATTCGAACACAAGGTTGGTGATAAGTTGTACGATCACTTAATGAATAAGGAGTCCGGTAAGTTTTGGAAATGCTGGAATCGCAAGTTCCATCGGTCCATGGCTTCGAATGCAACGGGCACTGTAAACGATGTGCACGACGATGTTAGTATCGCAAATGAGTTTGCTAAATACTTTTCTTCTGTGTATCACACTTCTGATATTTGAATGTGAAGCTGTTAGCGATTTCAGTGTTTTGCGAAGTAAGTAGGCCTAGAAGCTTGAGTTGATACATAACCAGCTTTATTGATCCAATATGCAGCTTGAATGCATAATTAATGTACAGACAGTTAACAATGTATAGGTTACATGAATTGAAGCTGGGTAAAGCGAGTGTTGCCTCTGATGTCCCAAAGGCAAAGATAGCAAAGAAACGTTGCAAAACCGCCTTGGAGTCCCATCAGGAATGCTACCATTTCGAAGTATCCGATAACATTTTTAACCGTGACCACAAAAACTAAATACACGTAGTAAGAGATGTCTTTATGGAGACCAATAGATTAACAAATTAATATTATATAACATCCGATAACATCCCAGCCGTACTCATCATACTTAGAGGCGTCTAGCGAGCTGCTGATTGTTGATACTGGTGTAATCCCCTTTTTGAGATGCACTGACTGAGCAAGAGGAAGAGACGGGTACTAGTTCCCGCAATAGAGCAACTCGGCTTTGAGGCTCCTGGATGAATTGTCAATGAAGAGACGCCACTCGTTCGAGTAACATTCGATTTCAATTGTCTGGAACAGACCGGTCACATTTTGGCAGAAGCAGAGCCTATCTTGACTGGTGAAGAAACTGTAAAAAGGTTGGTGACGCTTCCTCTGATCTGCAACTTGCACTTTCATTCAACACGTTCAACTGCTTGAGCCTAGACGTCAAAAGACCTGCATTGTACTTGGTGAGACCAAGATCTCTGTTCAAGATGCTGAGGTCTTTTTGGCGGGGATATTATGAGTTTCTCTCCTCAGTTCAGAAATTGTAATCTGGATCTCCAACGTCTTCCTCGCTCTTTGACTTACTGTTCTCTTCTGAAGACTACTGTTTTCTCTCCGGAGGAGCTCATGGAAGCGTGGACCGGGGCAATGGATGAAGGAACGTCCAGATACGTGACAGCAGGCGAATTCTTGTTTGTCAGACGTTTGGAAGTATCCACCATGCAGAATCAGCAATTATTGCTCGAGTGGTAGTGTCTCTTTACCCCACTTTACTATCCTCAAAAAGAACAAAATGAAATTGTGATCGTAACAAAATAAATGTATTTCACCCATGACTAATGTGTAAGACATTCTCGCAACATATTTCATATATGATATAGTTGTTTAATAACATTGAAAATAAAAAATGTAAAATTACAACATTTTAAACTTTTAAAACTTTTAAAACATTAAATGTCGCCACCTAGGCGAGTATCAAGTGTCCACGTTACCGTCCAGCATTTTCTGCAGTGCTCTCAGGTGAAATGAGGTGCCCAGGGTTTGTCTTGATCCTCAACAGGCACGCACATCTTAGCAGATGCTTCCACGGATTATTTTTCGCTCTTGTCTTGATAAATTGGCCGCAGACATAACAAAATAGATATTCCGGATGCTTGCAGCCTCTTGATGTCATCTCAGATATGTATTTACTTAGGCAGTTAGAACTAAAATAAACCGGTGGGCCTAAGACCACTGTATGTATAGGACTCTAACACAAGGATCTCTAGATTGACATTACCAGTTCACTATAAGGTTGGCCTTAGTCAAACGTATTTAATTATTCTTGGCCAACTGAACACTGTTCCTGACGTGTATGGATCACTCTTTCCAGAAGGTTCTACAGAAAGTGCATTTGTTGAATCATCTATTTTCTTGTAATTATTTACATTCGACTGATCTGAAATACTTGATGCAGTTTGTATGAAGACGATGTAGCTTAACTTAGAAGACGTGGCGCTTTCTAGAAGTTGGTCAGTTGGATACAGTTAATCTGGAGATGTCATCACAATGAATCCTATTTCAAACTCATAGAGCTTCTTAGGCGCCTATGTGTCTAGACGCTGATCTGTCTTCTGCAATTATTACATTACATACCTAAATGAACTCTGTGATAGAACTACCGAACTGTTGAGGTAAGATGAGTGTCTCCTCTAAATAGTATTATATCTATGGTAACTTGTCAAGGTCGTTCTGTCTTGCTTCCGGACAGATCACAGTAGCTTTAATATTCTCTGTAATATTCGAACTTGGGCGACCGACGAGATGAGTCCTACCAGACTTATCAGGTAGCTTGCCACTATGTTAGTATAAGTGCTATTACGGTGATACTGTTTTGTTTGGTGGCGAATAAACTACTTACTTACTGCCTAATTTGTAATCTAATAACTTGTAGAACGAAACAGGCGCCTTCAGTTTATATATATATATATATATATATATATATATATATATATATATATATATAGTTGTGCAGAGTCAGCATTGAGTTTTTCGTAACAGTTCATTACTTACAGTCTTACACTATTATTTTGTATTACAAAATTTCTGCGGGGGCATATTAAGTGTGCGAACAAATACATATAGGCTACGTGCGTATTAAAAATTTCATACATTTTTCGATCAACTAAATATATTTTACAAGTAAAACAACAAATTTTACAATATTAAAACCACGAGTAACCTCTAAGAAGAACATCACGTAGCGGCGACTCATCGTTCTTAAAATTGGAAAGAAATAGTCATTTAAAACCGCTTTATTGATCCACTATGTTGAATACGTGCGTTAGAAACACAGCAAAATGTTTTACTCAGGCCTACCGGAATGACGTGTTGTTTGTTTTTCTCACTCACGAGCATTGATGCTCCATATATCCTACCTTCCTCGGTCTGTGTAAAGGAAAAATCGTTCAGAGTTTGGCTGAAAAATATTCAAAACTCACAACTAAGCGATCTGCTTTAGGTTTTCTTAAAGAAAAGCTGCTTTTGCTAGCTTAAGTCACAGTATAAATAATTACACAGTACGTCGACTCCCGGCCGATGCTGCAGTCAGAATGTGTGACCGACCGGCGACCGCCATATTGAAAAGGAGTCGTTTACACGCCGATACACCAGAATTCATCACATCAACTATTGTTAAACGTTACAACAACATTGAGGACTACACGCCGATACACAGGAATCCATCAATTAAAATATTTTTTAAACGTTACAACAACATTCAGGACTTCATTAGAATTAACAATATTATTTTTAAGGTTAATTTCAGCTTAAATCTATAATTCAAAATCTCATTTTCAAAATGGCGTCACCAGAAAAACTAGTCAACAGTCGACGTACTGTGTAATTATTTATACTGTGCTTAAGTGTGCGACTCTGACCGACAATCGTTCAAAAGTAAGCAATTAAGCACAACACATCCTGAAGCCCTCATGTTCTTTGGCTCTGTTATCAAGGGTGGATCTTAAGGTGATAGGCCTACGACCATGGCTCAAATTGATGTAGGTCATTGGTTTTACCCCATACAGGTTTGGGCTCGGGTTTCTCACCGAATATAGTAAACGAAAACAACTATGATAACACTGGTAAAGGAAATAAATAAGAAAATTAGAGAAGAAGATCGAGAATATTGCGATTATATGCGTGACGAAATACCAAACTTGTATACCTGATAGAAAAACCCAACAATATGGCAGAAAATTTGAATTATGACTAATAGAGAAAGTTCTCAAGAAATTATTTTATTGTTAAACAAATGTTTTTGTTTTATTTAAGTCCTCAAAATCTTGGCAACAAATAAGGTATTCAACCTTTTTGCAATGCAACACGGGGAAACTGTAAAATGTATCCCTTTTCTTAATTCCTGGGTTCACCAGTGTCATGAATATTCGGGGTCCTTAGTCCTTACACCCACAAATAGAAATCGTTTCATAAAAACGTATCTTACTTAACCGAAAACTGTGGCTCTCCTTTGTAGTGGTGAATTCCGGGATTATGAATAGCTGGACCGTTAATGCACACAACAGCTTTCACCTACACATAAAGAATACGCGCCATCGTTCATCATCTTCAACACGTACAAGCACAGATGACCGCAAAACACTTCGTTATTGGGCTGTATTCGTTCGCTACTATAATTTTAAATGATCGATTCTCGGTTTAAGACTATTCTAACTTCTCTTTCATATTTGTAACTTCAATAAATTCAGAAGCAAGTAGAGGTAAAGCTTAAAGGGATTCAGATGCAAGTAGAAGTAAATTCTAATAGCGTTAGCAGCAAGCAAAGGCGTAAAGTTTAGAAGTGACCTTGGGTCGTTTTTTATAAGCGCGTTGTAACACCTAGTCACCGACTAAGTCTGGCTTAGTCGGCGACTAGCCGATAATTCGGTATGTCGTCGCTTAGCCCGCTAAGCGACGACTAACGCTAGTCGGCCTGCGAGAGTGGCGTAATTTGGATCGTCGTTAATTAGATGGGATAAACAACATGGCGGCCGTCGTGATTCGACCACTTCGTCGAAGTTTAAGACGTCAAAGAGTGTTTATGGACCGGCGAAATCCACTAGATTTGTTGTCAGACGATCAACTTTACAATGTTTTTCGTTTTTACCGTCATAATTTTATATACTACTAATGATTTGTGACGAGCTTAGTGTGGTCTTAGTGTGGTCATTAAATAGTTGAGGTTCAACAAAATTTGAAGAAAAGGTTTCTCGATGGGTTTCACCTCATTAATACGTCTTCGTTAAGAGAAAATGTTTACCAAATATGACATGGGAACTCCGCGAAAATGGGTGAAATCCAAGATGGCCGCTGTCAAAATTAACTGAAGTGGAAAAATGTCATAATATATGGGTTCTTATCATTATGGAACCAGTCAAGCTAAAAAGTCTATGATGAGTCTATTCATATCAGCATATACATATACATGCTAAGAAATGTAACTTTCAAGTTTAATGTTACAAAAGAACTAAAAATGGCCAACAAGATTTGACGAGGAAAGCAAAATTATCAAATCTACATAACTAACGGCATTAGAAAGTAGTTAGAGATCTCTATCAATTAGCATATATAATATTCCAATCCTTGACATCTAAATATTCACTTTGAAGACAAAATTATAATGTCAGTGGAACTGTAACATATGGTCTTAATACTTACTTACTTTAATTGTTGGATATAGAGTGACAGGCATTGAAATATTGAACATATATATACACCTATACAGGTAGGATTAATACTAACATGCTTCTCTACATCTATAAGAATGCATCACTATTAGTCACTGGTGTCAGTGGAATCATGAATTTTCCCATGTTTGCATGTTATGCCTTTACTGTGACCACGCACCAACTTACATGTGAGTATTAAAAAGTGGGCTGGGCGATGATGAATTGTACACTACAGCTCAGCTGAAACGGGAATTAACGAAATACTATGGGAACAGGGTGTCCTTAACAATAATTAGGCAACAGTCTAACATTGTAACTCTCACATCGAATGTGAACGATATCGTACACGAGGCATATGTAAACGGTGATGAAGTGATGCCTTCACATCAGATATCATTTCACAGCTAGAGTCATCTGCAGATAAATAGAGCACATCCATGGCACCATACCGCACAGCCAAGCTCTGGATCATGGGCATGCATATGGTGAGCATCATTCGATCTGCTTGTCCTGGAAATTGGAAAGCCTATCTTCACTCACTTCACGAAAATAATGCTTCCATATCTTGGTGCGTCAGGCCAGAACTACGTGAAGTTGCTTGTTCTGTACCTGGAGAAAATGGATAAACTGGAGGATACGCATCCCAATGTTGGAAGGACTGTTCGTTCTCCGTCGCAGTGACAGTTAGTGGGCAGGAATATTTAGTGACCTGTATATTGAGCCAGCTGAGATGAGACTCATCAGAGGAGAACTGGTAGTGAGATGGGAGTGGATGTTGATTTCACTCCAGACATGCTGCTAATATGAAGAAAAACCATTTTGGCAAACACAAGAAACAAACAGAAATTCCTTCATCTCCTGGGATCTGAGATGGAGAAGGAGGAAGGTATTCAAATCGCTCATTCATCTGGAGTTGCTGATTATGACATTGCAATGATTGCCTGCACAATAGGTCTTACAGTGCCTGTGGTAGTTGTAGGGGATGACACAGACCTTATTCTGCTGCAACACCACTTCTCGCTCAGCAACCATGAGATCATTTATCTTCAAACTAGCACAAAGCTCATTGATAAATCCATCCTGAGGAAGAAACCTGACCCTCACCTCAGTCACTACCTGCTCTTTATTCATGCACTTTCTGGATGTGATACGACATTGAAGCCCTATGGCATAGGAAATATATCAGCTATGGGTAAATACCGTGACCTCAAGGAATTCACAGAGTTGTTCATGGTTGTGGATATTAATCGTGAAGAAATTGAGCTAGCTGGTAATCAGGCCATTGCAACTATGGTTGTAAGCATGGTTCAGATTTGAATTTTGAACATGCATCTAAGTTCACTGTGAAGGTTGCTTCAAGCTCCGGCTATCTGCCCCCTGAACGTCTTCCACCCACATCAGATGATGACAGGTTCAATATCCAGCGGGTCTACCTCCAAGTGCAGGCCTGGCTACGCAACAACATGGTGGCGACAGAATAGGGCTAGGCGTTCTGCAAGATCCAGCATGAGTCTATCTTGAAGCCACACAAAATGGATCAACTTGCTGCATCTGAATCTCCACTCAATATTGTTAAATGTAACTACTGGAATATGTGCCAAAAATACATGCTCCTGCGGGAAAAATGGACTACACGTAACTTAGTGTGTGGTCACAGAGAAGGCATAACATAGGTGTAGAGAAGCATGGTAGTATGAACCTTATCTGCATATATGTGACCAATATTTCAATCATGGGCGGCGATCTAGGGGGGACATGTCTCCCCACCTTTAAGAGTGGGGGGACACTCCATACATTTGTCCCCCCCCCCACCTTTTGAAGAAACACCAAAAAAGGCTGAGGAATGTAATTGCGCGTGAGGGTTTTCGCAGGGTTTTCGGAGAATTTGTGACCAGACGAGGTAAAAAGCTAAATTTAGAGGAGAAATGTCCCCCCCCCAAAATTAAGAGAAAGAAGAAGGAATTCGTAAAAAATGAAATTATAGAAAATGAAAGAAAGAAAGGGTCAGATTGTTATCTGTTGGGAGACGGGGAAAAAAGTAGTAAAACTTGGTGAATGATTTAAAAAAACCATCAGCTTTTTTGGGGGATCAAATGGAAAATTTTCGGAAAAATTGGTGAAAGAAAATGAAAGTGGGAAAAGTTAAAAGTGGGTGGGGAAAAAAGTTTAAGAAAAAGTTGTAAAAAGATGTGAAGGACTAAAAAAAAGGTCATCGACTTTTTCGGAGATGACATGGAAATTTTTCGGAGATAAAGTGGCAGAAAAAAATTTTTGGGGACAAGATTTTCCCGAAAACGGTCGTCGACGAGATCGTGGCCGACTTTGGCCCCCCCACCTCTCAGACAAGATCGCCGCCACTGATTTCAATGCCTGTCAATCTAATTCCAACTTTTAAAGTAAATATGTATTAAGACCATGCGTTACAGATCCAATGACATTATAATTTTGTCATCAAAGTGAATATATAGATGTCAGGGATTGGAATATTATATATGCTAATTAATATAGATTTCAAACTACTTTCTAATGACGTTGGTCATGTAGATATGATAATTTTTTCTTTTTCCTCAAATCTTGTTGTTTATTTTTAGTTTTTTGTAACATTTAACTTTAAAATTACATTTTATAACATATATTTATATTCTGACATGAATAGACTCATCTTAGATATTTCTAGCTTGGCTTGTTCCATATATGACATTTTTTCCATTTTGGTTAATTTTGACGGCGACCATCTTGGATTTAACCAATTTTCACGTAGTTCCCCATGTCATAGTTTGGTAAACTTTTTTCTCTTAACGAAGACGTATCAAAGAGGTGAAACCTTCAAATTCTGTTGAACCTCCATTAATAATTCTGTTTAATGACTGGACTATCTCTTCAGGGCTTTGGGATGCATTCATTGCAGGATCAATGGCCGAAGAGTGGGAAATGAGCGCATCCTGTGCGTACGATCCACTGTGTAACTATACTTACTGCTCTCTGTTGTAAAGACTGGGAATCTATTTTGTGAATCAACCTTCATGCTATAAGAAGCGATAAAAAGTGACTATATGCATGGTACGTACTAACGAAAGATAAACCATGTTGTGCATATGGGAGAATTTAAACGACTGGACATAGTCTACATAGAAATTAATTAAATACCATCTACAAGCTAAGACTTAAAAACGTAAATAAAACGACCTTTGGACATTTGGTAGCCATGTCTAATGCAAGAGAGCCTCCTTTCGACGCACCAACAATACCAATGCCGTTCTTCAGCACTAATGGATGACGACTAAGCCATTCTACAGCTTCCTGTAAAACATTTAAGCACTTAACAGAAATTTTCTGAATCGTTATCTTAACCACAAAGTTTTATAGCGCCACTTCAAGGTTAACTTCTTCAAGGCGCTCATGTAGAGCCCGTGCATGTGTAGCAAAAATGGATGGAGAGGGCTACATGTATTTGGCGCTATAGAAGTTGAAGCAAGGGTAACTGAGTACAGTGGGCCTTTGAGTAGGTTAGCGGGTGCTTTGAGGACTTGTGCCTCCGTGAGGCCTAGTGCCTACTCAGGGTCGGGTTTGATGCCCCACTGGGGACTTGTGCCTCAGTGAGGCTTAGTGCCCGGGGTCTGATGCCCCGCTGGGGTCTCATGCCTCAGTGAGGCCTCAGAAATGATATAAAAGGGGCCTCTTGCCGTCATCAAGAGAGATGCGTTAGAAACCCTATAGTAGCGGAGCTCTTGTTCTCCGGTGAGGCATCCAGAGGAGGAAGGAACCGAACGAAAAGATAGCATAGCGAAGCTCTTGTCCGACGGTGGGGCATTTTTGGAATAAAAATGTAGAGATAGTAGCAAGTTATCAGCCGTCGTTGAGATAGTGTTGAGATATTTCTGGCGATTTAGTGATCGATTATTGCGAATGTGAATTGTGAAATTATCTCTGTAACAAATAGACGGAATATGCTTTCTGACACGAGAAGTGTTCTGTTTCACAATCATATGGAGATATTGAGTTATTCGTGATCTTTCGTTGTGATAAGAAACGTCTTCAAGTTGTTATTCGGTCTTGTCAATTGTTGAGTCGATCGGTTGTAAGTAAACTCGTAAGTCCTTCGACGACCCCGGAGGCCTTATCTACGCGCACACGTATTGGGCCTTCCTAACCACTCGGCTGGCCTCGGGAGTACGAGATACACCTCGGTGGAAAGAAAGTTGGTTTTCCGCCACACGTGCATCAGCGTTCATCCTATAAATGGAGAACGGTTCTTCATGTATATATCCTCGTGTGAAGTTCAGCCGGTACGACCGGAAGATCAGCAAGGTCCAGCATCATCCATCACTTTCGGAAGCATTTTGCCGCCCTCCTGGCCCAGTTCATGAATTCAACAATGACCTCGCGATTCTGATATCGTCCATCCATAGGCCCTATCGAAGCTAGTGACAGCCTTATTCTGCTCTGCGGTGATCTGAATGGTCATGGTAAGGATGGTCATATCGATGAGGATCTCGCCGAATATCTTGTCCACCTATACTACCCTCATCGCGCAGTGTGTTGATGTATCGACTTGAAGGGAAACCTTCTTGATGTACTAGCTGTCCTAGTCGGACCACTGACTACGACATACAGACGTAAAATAACCTTACAGCATCAAACTGTTAGGTGTGTATACTGCAACATCAAGGGTTGTAGATCTTGTTCATTTCCAGCAATTGCTTATTGATTCTGATCTATTCACTTAATTGCAAGCTCTGCGGTCGATTTCGCTGAACAGTTCAAGGAAACTGTTGCACTGACACTAAACAAAATTGCCACGATTCACAACTCTTATCGACGACTCCGAAACTGGTCACAAGATGGATTTCCTCCGAGGCAATAAAGGCAAAGAGTTGCTTTGTTTCTAATCGTCGATTAGAGTGCAAAAATGAAAACTGTTTAGGCCTTGAAGCGGATATAATTATATATATCTCCTATAACTTATATGTAAAGCGGCACCATGACGATGAGTTATAGGAGCTCCTACTGCTGCAGCCATTTTGAAAGTGCTCAAAACTCTCGAGAGTATCTCCCAGTGGCGCCGCCACGATTTGAAAAGTGGTACGGCAAATTAGAGGGTCTGAGTAAAAGTGTACGGCGAAATTATGTTTTTGCCGTAAAACCTTAAAAAGTGGTACCGGGGTACGGCAAAGGTCGTACAACAAACATAGGTGGCGCCGCCACTGGTATCTCCCAGTGACTCATGCATTCAAAAGATGATTTTCTACTGCAAACGCTCGGAACGAAGAATCAGAAACTGTGTTCTGGCTGCTTTATAATAATTGGCGAGTCCCTTGATGAATTCGTCTTAAATCTTTTGATCGTTTTCTGTCAACTACTCCTCAGAATTCAGAGAATGTTGGAAGCTTCACAGAAACATAGCCTCACAAAAACATTACGGACGTCACAAAGAATGTGCTCCTAAATAAAGATGAGTTTCAACTTTTCAATCTCTGGCCTGTTGGGACCGGACACGCGCTGGGCTAGTCCTCCCACCTTTTCCGCCGAGGATTTTTTCCTGATGATGACGCGAAAGATTTCCGACCTTCACACATGAAGACTTCTGACGCCCCTTCTCCGCAGTTCACTCGCACGGCCCAAACCTTTGAAGGATTCCGTCCAAGCCTCGACACGGAACTTCGTCAAATAATTGGATCAGCAAAAAATGATGTGAACTTGATCCTCTTCCCCATTTGTCCTGGTAAACATTTTAGATGCTCTACCGCCATTTCTAGTTCATATGTTTAATAGATCGCTTTAGAAGGGTTACTTACCTGCTTCCCAAAAACGGGCCACCGTTTTCCCGATCTTTGTAAAAAAAAAACCTTCACCAAAGTGCTTATCAAAATTACAGGCGCCCCAATCTGGTTTCAAAGGCCACCATTCCACTGAAATTGCCCTCTTATCCCTACTGTCTGATATTTATGTAGCTATTGACCAATCTCATCTCTTTCTCCTGGCACTCTTTGATGTCTCTTCTGCTTTCGACAAGGTCGACCATGAGCTCTTGCTTCAGCGTCTACAACTATCCTGTGGCCTTTCTGGTATTCCCCTTCTTTGGTTTAAATCTTACCTCTCTGACCGCTCACAGATGGTTGTCTTTGGCGATACCAGGACTGAGTGGGCTGGTGTCGAAACTGTGTTTCCCAAGGCTTCGTGCTTGGCGCTATCCTCTACATTCTCTTCACTGCTGATATCCCACTCCTATTTACTAAACTTGGGGCAAATGGCCATCTTTATGCAGATGATGCTCATGCTTTTGTACATGGTCCATCAACTAATCAGCTCTCTCTTGTCCGTTCTATTGACTGCCTAGGCTTTTGTACATGGTCCATCTACTGATCAACTCTCCCTTTGTTCGCACTATTGACTGCCTTGTCTCTGACCTACACTACTAACCGTCTCTGCCTAAACACTGCTAAAACTCAATTGATTTGATTTAGAACTGGCATCAGCTTGCTAAACTCGACTTATTATTACTGTCTGAGAAATTCCCTAGTAACACATAGGCTACTCCTCTACCGTCCGTGATTTGGGTGTCACACCTGACGCCTCCCTCACGTTCACAGAGCATATCTCGAGCCTGACTCGCTCCTACTTCTTTCAACTGAGGTATCTCAGGGTCATTAGGCGTTCGGTCTCACCCTCTGTTTTTACAAACATAGTCCAAGCATTTGTCTGCTCACTCTTGGACTACTGGAACTCGCTTGTTCCGAGTCTCCCTAGACAGCGTCTCTCCTTCTTCAATTAGTCTTAAACGCATCAGCTAGGCGCATAGCCCGACTGCACGCGCTTTGCACACACATGCTTGAAGTCTTGCACTGGCTCCCCATTGCTGAGCGCATCCGATATAAGATCTCTCTCGTCTATAAAAAACGTAACTGGGTGCTGCCCCGACCTCTCTGACTATTTGAGTAAGCTTCTATCTGCATCTTCAGTCTCGCTCGTTGCGCTCTGTAAATCGACTTGACCTCTTTGTTCCCTTGGACTAGGACAGCTTGGCCCGTGTTGCCAAGCTGTCCTAGTCCAAGGGAACAAAGAGGTCAAGTCGATCTGAATTGGAGCCAAACTAGCGCCTCGCTTCTCCTCATCGGGCTCTCGTTCCTTAAAGGCATTTCTGTTTCCTCGGGGCTTTCGTGCTGACATAACCTCTGAATAGTTATTATGTGAGAGGAGCTTTATAAATTCTTAGATACGATGCGAATCTAGTGTAAAATTTGGTTTAACATGATGATGCACATTGCAATAGATGGTAACAATGAAACTTTAAAACAGGTTATCAAAACGTTGGACCAATCTTCGAATGTGAGTAATTTTAATGTTGTACCTGACATTAGTTTTCGTTTTGTGATAGATGTCAAAGTTAATTTTTGATGGGGTCAGTATTAGGGTGTCTCTTAGCATAGTGCAAAACAATTTTTTTTAAATTTTTCTCCTTCTCACCCTCCCAAGTTGTTAGGTTCATAGCAATAAAATTCTACCAAAAATTTCGTTAAAATTGGATAATATTTAGAGGTGGCCCTCGAGCTTTAAAGTTTAGAAAATTAATGATACTTCGTACAATGGGAAATGTAATGTTGCATAATAATTAATCGTCAGTTGTAGTACTAGTTAATCAATTTGTATTGTTTGTGAAACAGAATTTCTACTTTCTGCATGTATATTAATGTTAAAATTAATATCTAATGTCCAGAAACATACTCTCATTCGTTCCTGAATGAGGGTCATGCCTCACTCGGCCATGTCATTGACGACTGCCAACCCGTCGACGATGTGCAGAGCCTATGGAATATTTCGTTTCCTCTTCATCCTATTCAGACAGGCCCAGTGCAAGGAAAGTCTGAGGAAGGCCAAGCATGGAAAACAGTCGTTTTATGTTTATCATGCAGAACTGCTCCAGGGTCACGGTGCACTTTTGTTCGCTTTGGTTCGCCGGGGTTGGATCTTCCATGGTGGCTAACATCAGTCTCTTCATCTCCACAGACACTCTTGAATCAAAAAGAGTCAGTCCGACCAGCTCCTCAGAAAGGTACCATAGATGAAGTCCAAGTTCTTTCCTTGTTGTGCTGGAAATGGCTTCATGTGAGTATTTTTAGAGTTCAACCATTAGTTGGAAGTCACTCAGAGGTACTTCAACTCCGATTGGGGCAGTAATCCAGGCCTAGAGGTGAATGATAACTGCAAAAGATGCCAGATCACGAATTCCTCTCTTCTCTGAAGCAGTCATCTGGAACTGGTCATGAAAGAGCCAGATCTTAATTGCATGTCATAACCTTGACCATCCAATTTGCACGATGCGTAGCGCCTGGCACTTGGTAAAGAACACCTCGTGCAGGAATTCCAGTTCATGATATATAGTCATCTCGTGGTTGCTATACTTCCAAGTTTACTTGAGCAAAGTTAAGAATATCATCTCGGGTTGATGCTCGCCTCTTTGGGGCTGTCCTGATGTAACCGGGCCATATCCTGCACCAACTACTACATCCAACCAAACATACCTACTACCTCTGCCCCCGTGCCCATGACTGCATTATTCCCCCAGCCGACAGCCTGATATGTAAAACATTTATTGTTAGGATTATACTTTTTAACTGGGATGTCTGTACAACAAAGTGCGATTAGCAATTGGTTAATAAAGAATATACTTACTTACTTACTTACCATGTTGATTTTATGTAGGACAATGCTATGAATAAGGTAATTGATTGCAAAATAAGCAATGGCTTTGTCCCTAATCCACAAATCATGCAGGTGGTGTAATTCAGTAATTTTCCACTTACTTGCCGCGAAAGTGCATTTATTACAAATTTGTTTTAAACATTTTAAATTTGAATTTTCAAATTTGTTGCCTGCAACTTGTTTACAAATTGAACAGGAGCTAAGAGTCTGCTCCCCTGCTTCTATGGATTGAAATTGGCAAATTAATAAGGCAATCTGTCCTTCTTTTAACAATGAGAACTATATAGCATGGTTGTAACCAATAGGCCTACAATGCTAAAACTTTGACATCAAAGGGCCACCTCTAAATATTATCCGATTTCCACCAAATTTTTTTGTAAATTTTTTATCCATGAACCTAACAACTTGAAGGGGTGAGAGATTGAAATTTTCAACTTTCATTTTTAAGAGACACCCTAGTCAGTATGCTCAATATCCTTCACACACACACACATATACTCACACACTCACGCACACACACAAACGCAAGCGCACGCGCGCATATATCGACAACACTAATTTCGCACCTATCGCTCTAAGTTTCACTTTTAAACCCTATAAAACTCTGCAAGCGGAAAAAAGAACAGAATTACATACCTCGAAGTATTCCATTTGAAGATCAATACGCCGAGGAAGGTCTTCATAACCAAAGTAAGCCAATGCCAGGGCAGCAAACCCTCTGGAGGCCAACAGTGCTGCTCGAAATTTCACTAAACCTTCTATTGCCCCAGACAGGTCTATGATACCTGGAAACGGTCCATCACCTAAAAGAATTAAAAGAATAAAAATTTCTATTTAGTAGCTTAAACTCGTATCCGAAAGCGTAATGATAAACAGAATGTGAATTCTGGGTCCATTCAGAGCAGTGTTTAATCTAGTCCCCCTCTTCTTGGAGGGGAACAAGGTTTCTGGGGGGGGATCGAATTGACACAAGATTTTATGGGGAAATTTCAGCCAACAGTTTCAGATTTTTTCACATTTCATCTTAAAAAAAGTTGATGACTTTTTTTACTCATTCGTCCTTTTTTTATAGGGATTACTCTGTCAAAAAAGGTTAATGACCTTTTTTTAGGAAATCATCTCTCCACAAGTATACTACTCACCTCTCACGGGGGGAAAAACTTGTATCCTGGGAGAATTTCCCTCCTCAAAACGGCTCTACATGATAATATTGCTGGCCTCTGGGGGAACATCAATCCTGGGGGGACATTTCCGCCCCCCCAAAGACGTCTAGATTAAACACTGCATTCAGAGGTCGTGAAGGACCGGTGGGGAGTGGATGGGCAACAAGTTTAAGTTAGGGAGTGGAGTTTGCAAGCAAGGGGTTGCCAGAGGCACATAGGGGAGACCGGGGTTGGTTGCAACAAATTTCATATTTGTTGTGATATTTTTTATATTTTTGCAACAACCTAAGACCAGTTTAGCCCATATATATCCTTTATATCTCGGCACCAAAACAAGCTATGGCGACAGTCTCTGTGACAAAACATGTGCCCACAAGAGCCAATTGAACAGAAGGCTTCAAAGTGTTGCAACCAACCCCGGGCCGGGGTTGGTTGCAACGATCCTGGGGATGGTTGCAACAGTATTGAAAGTAGTCTAATTATTCGACTCAAGCTGTTTACTGAGGCCTGCCTACATCTAAGAATGTAATAAACTGAACAAATTAATAATATATCCGACATCCTGCTTGTATATTTGACGGCGTTATGAAGTTTGGGAGGGCTTGAGATACAATTCTTGGTAAATCAAAAATTGTCATGTTAATCTCAGGATGATTTTTCATCCAGGTTACACCCACAATAATATTGAAATAATTCTTGAAGGGCCCGTAGACATTGCGGTCAAGTGGGGGCTGAAGTTTGCGAGAACAGTGTGGTGGAAACACCGTTCTGTTTGCAGAGATCTATAGCTTCGATGCTAATGTGTGGCTGTCCATCAGCAAAAAGGACTGAATGATCTAAATTTTGTTTCACATGTTTGTTAAAATGTCTCATAAAGATGTGCGACTGCGATTCAGCCACTTATTAAATGTTCTCTGAAGTTAAAGCGGAAAACAAACATTGGAGGCGTTTAATTCCCACATGCATTCACTGCAAACTCCAAAGTCACCAACAGTACTGCCCTCTTTCAGCGATGTCAACGCATCAATCTGCTTTAGGCCCCTACGAGAGATAACTTATGAAGGCGTTGCAAAAATTGGTTACTCTGGTTTCATCGAGATTGTAAATATCACTTGCTTGGAAAGTATGACGATCAATAACTGCACATAGTTTGTCAAAGAACGAGTATACGGTTGTTGCGTTGAAACTAGTTGCTCTTGCCATACTCGTGGCTTCTGGTCTCTGTATTGATAAAACGATTCACAAAATAAATCCCGAAAGCCAATCTTCACCAGCAGCAGACTTAGCAGACCACTGAGGGAGAAAGTTCACACTGAATTTAGTAGCACATTGGTAAGCAAGTTCATGTGCTTCCTTAGACGATAACCCATATTACATGTCCCCAACCATCACCAAATATTTAGCAATTAATTGTTCTTGTTGGTCTGAAATATTTTTCTGTTTTGTTTATATTCTGAATTCGGCATTGCCACATTGGCCAAACGAGCAGATTTAAGTTAATGTTGAATAATGAACGTTTTGACTTTTTCAAGACTGTCTAAGACAAGCTCCATTATAAATAACTTTCTGTCACTGCATCCATAATAGTTGTTTCTTAACTAGCAGAACCGCGATCACTTTTTCGTTTATGATTTCTCATAGTCACACATAGTAATTAGGTTTACAAAACACAATGATTAGGTGATTAAAACACGTCCATGGTTAACATAATTCAATTAGTACCAATTAGTGCAATGCATATAATATTAGGATATCATGTGCCATAATTCTGACGAGTATATGAACACGGTTAATCGAAACAAATGCATGGGGTTGGTTGCAACATGTTGCAACCAACCCCAATGAAAATGTTGCAACCAACCCCGAGGCAATGCAGAGACATTGTTATGGAAAATTTTGTCGACAGCGTTGTTTTAAAATAAAATGGCTAAATGCATTTTGAAGCCCAATTCCTTGTCCCAATTATGACACCAAACCACATTAAATTGATCCAAAACATTCAGCTACATTACGAAAGAAAACGAAGCCGGGAAACTTACTTTGATTGCGAAAAAAAAACTTTTAAATTTTTTATGTAGCCATTATCAACTACCTACAAACACATTAGGTCACATTGACCTAAAAGCTATTCTGTACATGTGAGGCGAGTTAATTTCACGCTGCTATTATACAGCGCTTAACTAGCAAGGGTGTTGCAACCAACCCCTGTTGCAACCAGCCCCGGTCTCCCCTACATAGGGAAAGTGTACTAAGCGGCCTGAAAGTGAGAGACGTTGTTAATGTTTTTTTTATTTTTACGCTGTTTCCATAACAGTCCGCTGCGCGGAAGAAAACTTTCACCAATTGCCGTTATAGAAACAAGACCACAATACATTGGAGGTTTTAAGGTTACATTCAGTCTTGTTGTCAAGACCTTAAGCCTCAAGACCAAGACCAAGACTTTGAACCTCGAGACCAAGACCAAGACCAAGACTTTGAACCTCGACACCAAGACCAAGACCAAGACTTTGAACCTCAAGACTAAGAACAAGACTTTGAACCTCAAGACCAAGACCGAGACCAAGACCCAAAAAATCACATTCAGCCTAAGATTTCTTTTCCTTACAAAAAAATTGTCAAGTCGGACTACTTGCTATTTTAATGAAAACGCGAGTCTTTTATTTTATTCAGGCAAATTAACTTTAAATGCAGGCTGCAGAGAATTCCGAATTCGTCCTTCATACAAAATGTTATTCCAAATGCCTTTTGTATTTTATAAAAACCAATTCGCTCAGAGTTTTCTGACCAAGACGTGCCTTATGGGACCTCATAAAAATTCCGCCATGTGAAAAATACGTTCTACATGTGCTGAAGTCGCTGGCACACACAGTAGCTTTTCAAGCACTGGATGTAAATTACAAATCGTGAGCCTTTTTGAAATCCTGCCGTGGTTTAGCAGACCGTCTGGTTTCAGAAAAAGTTTCGGCAGGGCTTCCAGACACAGCATAACTTAGTTGCTGCTGCCGATTGGTTTTCCTGACCAACAAGACTTGCATCCGTCCGTAGGTATTTGTCGTAGGCTATGATGCAAACAGGCTCGATAAAGTTTTAAATTCTTGAGTTTTGTTAACTGACTGTTCATATTGACAGCCGGTCTTGGTCTTGGTCTTGCGAAACCAAGATCAAGACTTTGAACCTCAAGACCAAGACCAAGACTTTTGATAACTTTCACTGCGCCGCATTTAAGCCAGTGATACCGCAACGCTTTCCGTTTGATGTCCAAGTTCGTAGTAAGAGACTCTATTAACTCGCCAATCGATGGAACAGGTTCACTACTGCCCCCTTACTCGATTATCTGATCGTCTCATCGAATAATTACATATTTAATCGATCTGATTAGGAGTAAGCCGTTCAAATCGTCCATTAAAGATTTCCATGAGGAGTAGAAATATTTGGACGGAATAAATAAGTCAGTTATCGAACTTGATAAAGAAGCAAGCAGTGCCGGATTTACGCGTAGCCCAAAGAAGTCATGGCTTAGGGCCTCGCGTTGCCAGAGGCCTCACTTTTTAGAGAAAAATAGCCGTATGCGGACGGCGTTCCGTAGCGTGTAAGACTGCAATCGCTACGTATACTTTTAAAAGGCGATATTTTGAATAGGTCCAAAAAACTCCCAATGCTCCCGCCGATAAACCGGATACAGCCAGCAACTATTTATCATCGTGCCTGTGTACCATGGCACACCGTGGCATTCTTTATTTATGTAGCAGCATAGCAGACGACTCGCGTGCCGTATATGAGCAAATCCAAGAACTCAGTGACTTAGGGTACTAAGTGGCACAGTTAAGTTGGACGTACGCTGTCATCATGTTTTGTTCTTGAGGTCCATACTTTGAGGTATAAGTTGTTATAAAATATGTCGTTTAGTTACCTTTAACCTCCATTTACTAAACAGCTAAGACAGCTTATTTGCATCAAAGCAGATTCAGCTTTCTAGACATACATCAGAGTCTCTTCAGGGATAAAATTCATTTGGCTTTCCGAAACGTTGAATCTAGTTTCCGGCTTTTTTTTAGCCCAATGGTAACAAACTGTTAGTCATAAAGGTCATTTTCTCAGTTGAAAAGGATCGAGAATGACCTTCGACTCACCCTAGAGCAAGGAAAGCTTTTTGCGATGACAATTTTTATAGAAAGCGACAAACTGCGCTTTAATCCAGCTGATGATATTGCTAATGACTACACATTACGTAAATCACGACCAAAAAACGTTTCGGAATTTTGCGAAAAAAGTGACATGAGGTCAGTTCTTGTACCAATGTATTTTTAAATAGTAAGAGGGTCTCTAAAACGTTAATGGATTAGGGCCTCGAAAAGTCTAAATCCAGCATTGGAAGCAATCTATAATAATTTCCCAGATCCCTCTGTCCATCCTATAGAAACGCTAATGGAATGTCTGGAATCTCCATTGGGCGATACCCATGCAAGCGCACGGGCTGTATGGAAGTAACTGCTGCTGCCTCGGGCGAATGCAGGCTGCCGCTGCTCTGCCTCCTCCCTCTTTTCCTCCCTTCCTCCCTCCTCCTTCACATGACAAAAGGCCTCTGCTCTGCCTCCCTTCCTCCCTCCCTCCCTCCGTCCTCTGTCATATACTCTGATTAGCTAGGAGATAGACCCCGGAATGGGAGTGCAGGGTGTGGATGCACCTGTACAGACGCAAAGCCAGACAGACGGAAGGACGGAGGTCAATCAGACAGATAAACGGATTGACACACAAACACCCGTCATAACGACGGGCAAATCCTCTAGTAGATGATAATGTTTCACCTGTGAATTTCTACGCGATGTCATACTATTCATGCATATAGACCAGGGATGGCGAACCTATGGCACGCGTGCCCAAAGTGGCACGCGTTCAAATTTGTTAGGCACGCGGAATTCAGAGAGTCCCCAAAATTTCAAACTTAGAAATACAAAATCCCTGTATAAATACACATTTTCTTTATTGAAAGACTTTATTTTAACACCATTCAAAAATGATCTTTGAAATAACGTTTTTAATTCATTTTTTACGCTTTGTTAACTAAAACCTATATGAGAAGAATAATTATATACTGTGCAATATTCCGAAGGTATTTAAAAAAAAATGATTTAGCAGCATTTTGGACGCACCTTAAAAAAGGTTCGCCACCCCTGATATAGACTATATCAGAGCTTCCCAAACTGTGGGTCGCGACCCAAAAGTGGGTCGTGAAACTCTGGCAAGTGGGTCGCCAAATGTTTTCGAGAAACATTTATTTTTGCAGCAACAACATTAGACTATGATTGGGCTATAACTAGTTGAATTGCAATAAATTGTAAATTGTTTTTACCTAAATTTCCTTTTAATGCTTTAAATTTCTAAGACCTGTAGGACAGTGTAGGAGGCCTACGTAAATACGCATATTTATATACCAATTTACGAAGCAAATTTTAGTAGGCCTACACAGTGCATAATTTTACACAGTGTGTTGCGAGACTGCCAAGATATTCACAAGTGGGTCGCGACCCAGGAAAGTTTGGGAACCGCTGGACTATAGAACATGGCTTCTACAATAGGGAATATTTAATTGGTGTGAGTTTAATGGATTTCTAATAGCATTATCAAAATCTATCTTACGACTGATGTTTGATGTCTACACTTGATGTAATGTACAAATTATACTTCCGCTGACAACCTTGCACAGACGTTCATGTATCTCTAGCTCGGTTATTATCGGACGCAATGCAGTCCATTGGGGATGATCTGAACCAGTGAGAGGCAGATCATCTTCCCCTAAAATTCGCATCTTCAAAATCACAGAATTCTATAGAAAATCTGAAGGCGAGAGAACAGCTGGGTTGAACGGATATTTTATCACTTAAAACACTGCTTACAAGCTTTCGAAATTTAGCTGTTTCGATCGAATCAAATAATAATCAAGGCAAATTTTCAGAAAACATTATTCATTGATCTACTTAATAAGTTATGTTTCAGGATACAAGATGAAAGTGGTTGTGTACCTGGAGGCAGATAAAGTATCCCTCTGATCGATCCAGCCCTGATTGGAAATGCAAGGATCTCTGGTGACTGGTAGTATCGCTTCAGAGTTGTCTGTGCCAACAGTAACTTCTCGTGCTTCGCGATGTCTTCTTTGCCTGTTATGTATTGGTAGCCATCGTAAAGACAGAGGTTGACAAGGAAAGGCGTCTCCACGTTCTGCTTGACCAGTCGAAGTCCTAGTTTTTGACCCGCCGCTGGTTTCATGCTCCAGAGGAGACCCATTGGCTCAACGCCTACAATCATATGCCGATGTACTTGAAATATTATTCATAAGTGTCACAGGCATATATGAGTCGCAAGAAGTGGAATGAAAGTGGGAAGCTTTCAGTTTGAGTTTGAATTAAGACACCAACAACAACAGTTGAGAAATAAAATCAGTGAGAAAGGCAGTTCGCATAATACATAAACTTTAGGGTTTTAATGTCACTTTTTATCCACGAAAATCAGAGGGCATATTCGCAAATTCTAGGCTTATATCTAAATCAGTCAAATTTGTATACTCTTACAGAGCAACTATTTACAACTACAGGCATGATATCGGGCTACTTTGCGTACATCTGGACCGGTATGTCATCTGCACCTCAATCACTTCAAAGTCATTGTTACTTAACCTTATCTGAAATCTAGTCAATATCCGCTAAAATACAACTTAAATAGGTAAAATGGCTGGAAACTACTTCTAATGTTTCATAAGGTATGATAATTGCTATCATGGATGAAGTATGGCCACCCCTTTCTCTCAACCCTAATCCTCATATCTCTTAGTCATCGCTTCCAATTCTCTCTCTCGCCTCCAAGCAGAAGTGTCACTCCCCACCTCTCTTCTAACAGACTGTACCTCTGTCCTCGTTCCTGTTATCATCAAAATTATCTATCTGTCTACCGGCGACTTCCAAATGGACTGTATAAGCACTCAAATTACAAATGTTATCCACCAGGGGAGACCAAACCTTATGTCAACCACCACAGTCGACCACAAAACGGAGAAGGGGTACATGGTAGTTTATAGGCCCTACAAAAGACCATAGATATGAGTTCGAGAATTCAACTCCTACTCATGCAGTTATGGACGTTAAGATTAGGCCTATACATGCGAAGAAATACCGTCAAAAAACCTTCTAAATCTACAGCGCAAGGCTGAATAATTTCAAACGAAAATTCCGCAACAGCAAACACCCAAGTGTGAAAAAAGTACGCATTTCCGCAGTAATTAAGACGAGTAATATAATCAGCCAAATGACATTGAAGGCGAGACAACCACCGACGTGACTTCTGAACAAACTAATTTCTGCTACGTTGCAAGCTTAGATTAACATTAATATTTAAACTGGAAAAAAATTGCTAAATTTAAATATAATTAATTGCGACTAACTTTGGTATACCCAGGGTTCTGTTCTTGGTCCTATCCTTTACATTCTTTTTACCTCTGGCATTCTCTCTCTCTCTCTCTCTCTCTCTTTCTCTCTCTCTCTCTCTCTCTCTCTCTCTCTCTCTCTCTCTCTCTCTCTCTCTCTCTCTCTCTCTCTCTCTCTCTCTCTCTCTCTCTCTCTCTCTCTTCTAAGCAGCTTGCATCTGGCCATCTCTATGCTTAGCTCCAGTCTACCTTTGTGAGCTGATGCGCAGACATCTCTCTGCTTCTTTTCATCGACCCCCTACGTTCTCTGAATCGGCTTGATCTGTTCGTTCCCCAGGTGAGCTCTGTCCTGGCTCAGTCTCGCTCCTGGCTCAGTCCTGGTTTAGTCACGCTATTTAGTTGTCGTGGAACTCCCTTCCCTTGGTACTGCGTGGGACCCTACTTACTGGGTTCTCTCTCTCTGTTGTTCATCGTTTAAAGTCTTTTCTATTTCTGCGAGGCTCAAACGCTGAGAGCGATTCTGAATAGTTCGCACTGTGAGAGGCGCTTTATAAATTCCCAGATACCATACCACACCATGTTCTTAATCGTTCCAAACCCAACTTGATCGTTTTGCACCTAAACTACTGCAACATCACTGGCGGCTGGAGAACCACCCGCAGGCCACTATGATGTATAAGCTTACCTATTGTTTGCCCTACAATCAACTGTAGTTATATGCAAAGGAAGACCAAAGCATCCAGTTATCATATTTGTATGAACCCAACGTTTGCATAATATGCTAATATAATAGTTATTTGATTTGCACAACGAACAACAAGTTGTACATTAATTTGCTTGTGAAACAAGTTCACCTAAATATGCAGCAACCAATCGATGGATTTGAAAACTTTGACTTTAGCCATTCCCCAAGAGTAAAATCCTAGTACGTTACAATATTTAGGAAGTTTGTTCATCACAAAGCCTAACCAAGAGATACTGGAGATAATGGAAACAATGGTAAGCTATTGTTTATTCTCTCACCGTCAAAGGTTCCTCCTAATGAAGGCATGCTGTTGCAATCAACTCTTCCTGTAGTATCTGAAATGTAGAATGCGTGTGATACGAATATCTTGTCGTCTTCATTGAGAATAGCAGCGATCGTAACTTGTTGGAATGAACCAAGTCCTTCGACCTGAATGTGGACTTCGTCATCGACCAGTGCAACATCTGGCTGCGCTCGTATATCCACCGATCCTGAAGACATGGCTGCAAAAATACTGATCGTCTGGACTGACAATGATAGAACAACAAAAAATCGACAGATCAGTAGCCTAATGGCTCGGTGTGTCGATCAGAAGCACAATGTTCATCTGATGTGTATTTTACATTTTATCAACGGTCTATGCATATTAAGCAGGAATTAGGCCTACTTAATTATTTAATACAACTTCGAAAGAATCTCTAAAAAGCCAATTAATTAGACATCCAAATTTCATCTCTAGTAGGGCCTATCGTTGAGAGGCTTTAAATATAATCTACAGTCGTGTAATCTATTGACCTATTTAGCGTCTTTATCTATCTATCTAGGCCTATAATTTCATCTCTAGTATCGTTGAGAGGCTTTAAATATAATCTACAGTCGTGTAATCTATTGACATATTTAGAGTCTTTATCTATCTATCTAGACCTATAATGAACTTCTATAGCGCCCCTTCAAGAAATCTACTCAGTGGCGCAAGTCAAGAGCCGAACCGAGTCGGTGTTTCACACCGAAGCGCCACCTATTGTGATCCATAATATACGAGGAATTTTCAAGCCCACCGGAAGTGAAACCACAAGCCGTTGAACCTTTGGACTCATAACCCGTTGGAGAAAGCCTATTGAGAAATCAGGCTATGCTGGGTATTCACTAAGCAAGTTGAAGAAATGAGTCTTAAGTTTGTTTCTGAACTACATCAAAGATCTGACATGACGCAAAGAAAACATGCTTAGATGTTAGCTGCCACCCTATCGCAAATACAGGTCAGACCACTGAAACTACACTGCTCGCTGCCTTTACCCCTAAGCGCAATTTTTCTGATTAACGGCTGACAACGGCAAATTTACGGCTGGTTTTTCGGCTAGCTGTAAACTCACTTTTTGGCAATAAGTGCATCCGGCTTGACTACACAGAGTTCCAATAAGCCAATTAAGTAGACACTAGAATAACTGTAAAACAATGCCATGAACAAATGAACAATGACAAGTGGCAGGGCCCTAACAATATACGATTACATGTAGACGGCCATGCGCAGTAAGTACAAACTAGCAAGTCGGCGTGCAAACTTTATAATCACAACGGTGCGCATGTCCTTTTTCCCGCGGCTACTTGTGAAATAACACTTGGAGGTTTTTAGGCTAATCCACAAAATTTCCGGCGTTTTATCGGCTTGCACAAATTTTTTCGTCTCGGCGGCGTCTTAGGAGTATGTCGTCGCCAACGATCATATAGACTAATCTGTTGTGTGGAAATATAAAGATAAGCGCTCTCATTCCTCAAATCTGTCATCTGCCTTTGATACCGTCGACCCCTATATATTTGTCGTCCTCTGTGCAACTTATGATGTTGCAGAGACTAAGGCTGAAGTCTAATCTTTTTCTGCTTAGTGCTTATCATCCGTAACCTTTCTCTCGGCCTCGAATGCCTTGTTAATAATAGTAGTGGGGCCTAATAATAATAATAATAATAATAATAATAATAATAATAATAATAATAATAATAATAATAATAATAATAATAATAATAATAATAATAATAATAATAATAATAATTATAATAATAATAATAATAATAATAATAATAATAATAATAATAATAATAATAATAATAATAATAATAATAATAATAATAATAATAAATCGCTTCAATGAGGTCGCCTTCCGGGGCACTATGTCGATGTTGCCCGGAGCCGAAGAGCGACCATCTCAACATTAATAAACGTTTCCAAACAACATAGACGAACAAGACATAATAAAAATAATAATAATAATAATAATAATAATAATAATAATAATAATAATAATAATAATAATAATAATAATAATAATAATAGTAGTAGTAGTAGTAGTAGTAGTAATAATAATAATAATAATAATAATAATAATAATAATAATAATAATAATAATAATAATAATAATAATAATAATAATAATAATAATAATAATAATAATAATAATTATAATATAATTCTTTTGAACGCATTGTGGTTATGGGATGCGATTTTGCTTAGAATCGGTCCTCGATTCGGGATACGGAAATTTCGCTCCCGCAAGAATCACCCCGAAAGAATCGCTCCCCACATTTCGTTCCTGAAAGTTTCGTCCCCGATAATTTTCGCTCCCCGAAGATTGGCTCCAGTTATTGTAGATTGTCTAGTCTTATAGAAATGAAGCAGCAAACATTCTGAAGAATCGCAGAAGTTTAATGTGTATATTTAAGTGACATCTAAGTAAATCTAAGTGGATCAACGATGAAAATATAACTAAGACTAGAAGCTGGATCAACGATGAAAATATAACTAAGACTAGAAGCTGGATCAACGATGAAAATATAACTAAGACTAGAAGCTGGATCAACGATGAAAATATAACTAAGATTAGAAGCTGGTTGAACGTAGAAAATATAGCTGATCAGAGCCTCAGACTAGAAGCTGGATCAACGATGAAAATATAACTATGATTAGAAGCTGGATCAACGATGAAAATATAGCTCAGACTAGAAGCTGGATCAACGATCAAAATATAACTAAGATTAGAAGCTGGATCAACGATCAAAATATAGCTCAGACTAGAAGCTGGATCAACTATGATATACGTTGGGCCAATCTTCGGGGAGCGAAACTTCCGGGGGCGAAACTTCCGGAGGACGAAATGTGGGAAGCGAATCTTCCGGGGGCGATTCTTCAGGGGCTGAAAGGTTCTAGAAACCCTCGATTCACGTCTTCCGTATCCATGCATGACCTTGGCATTCGTCCATCACCGGTTCAAGGGCCTATAGTATAGGAAAAGGAAATGAGCACTCCCTAATTTCCACTCTGAGACACGGGGTGATCGACTGATGGTTTGTGCTCAGTGATACGATAGTCTTACCTAAGATTAGATATGAAAATAGCACATCTTAGTCATTTATGTTGCAAAAGAATTGAAGACTAATACACTTACCTGTTAAACGTGAATCTCAGGTGAAATAGGTAAATTCACTATATTACTTTTCTAACACAGACTGGGACTCAACTGAAGTGCAATAGTGCTTGATGTACCTATGTATAATGTCAATACTGTTTACTCAATTTATCATCGCTATTCTAGACTTTGATCATAGTTCAGATTTTTATTGATGTGTAGGTCATTATATAGGCCTATATATGGCGTGTGACCTCACGCTGATATACACGGTGTCAGAGTCATAAAAAAGCGTGCCCCTACATATTTTGCTTTAACTTCGTCAGAAATCAGTTATGTCAACGAAATTTTAAGTTAAGATAGAAGAGTTATCACTGAGCAATGAGAAAGTTGAATTTTGTATTCAAATTGACCTCCTTGGGCATCCACGCATGCGCGAAGACGCGAACGCAACTGCTTGACGGACTGGAACGGGAACGTTTGAATCTTGTTTGTTTGTTAGCCTCTGTGAGTTCTTGAGCGCGTCTAATTCTTTAAACTTTGCCAAATATAAATCACTCTTAACGATTCTGTTAACTAATGACTGGCTGATTCCTATTTCTCGAGCTATTTCTCTCTGACAATGATGCGTTTGCGGCGTAGTTTCCTGACTGAGCACTACTGATTCAACCTGTTCAACATCGTCGACACCGCTCCCTGGTTGACGATGATAAGACACAGTATTATCGTTCTTTGAAAGGAGAGCATTTAATCCATTACGAGTCCACCCTTTATCTCAAAATTCCTTTAAAAAACTTTTCGCATGATTATAATGTTTAATCTTTCTTTAAAATCTTTCGACATGTTAATTTTCTTCGGTAAACACCATTTGTTGGGGTTGTCGTGGCGTAACTATAGTTTAGGCTGGTCCAGCTCTTTATAAAAAAATAATTTATATAGCCTATCATTTGGCTAGATCATCAAGCGTCATTATTCTAAAATTTCATTAAAATTGATGGTTATCTGTATGAATACGGTAATTGTTTAGTTATGTACGGACACGTTTTTTCTGACTCACCGTGTATAAACGCATTGAACGGGCATTGAACTGTCGGTGTATCGTATAAGATATAGGCCGGCCTAGGCTCATATGCCGAAGAGCTGCATTAGGCCATGTAGGGCTATTTTTAGATATATGCGAATGTAACCCTACACAGGTTTCTTTAGCGACCTATGGCCTCGACCCCCTCCTTTTAAAGTTTTAAACTAATCGATCGTTCTGAAAGTACAGAATGTGGGACAATTGAGTATAGAGTTGGATGGATGGATCCAGAGTTTAACGACATCTTATAGAAACAAAGGCTGTTGACGTTGATATAAATTTGTTCGACATATTACAGCTTTAACTTCTACAGAGTTAATATCCTATAGTAGGCTATCATCAAATCAAATCGTTTTATTGCAACCAACTGATCAACATGAGCAAGTAAATTGACATAAAGTTGACATTGGCTACAAAGGGTGTCTCAGAAGGGACCAAGGTTCCGCTACGAACAGGCACCCATGTAGCTAAATGACGTAGCATTAATCGATCGCTGCTAAAACAGAACACGCACAAAACATCAGGCCTGAATTTGATCGGTTGACAAGCAGTTGACGTGATTGCCAATCTACGTTCACAACTGCAACAACATAACTAACTTAACTAGAGCATGCAGGTGTAAAAAACATTGAAGACCTGTCCAGTTTTTAATAATAAAATTACGTAATTTGTTCTTGAAGCCCTGAGTACTGGGGTGAGTGCGTATTGTTGAAGGAATGGCGTTCCAAATCGATGGACCCGTAAATTTGATACTGAATTTTCTGGAATTTGTCCTAACCTTAGCGTAGCGATATGCTGTGGAACCCCTGGTGGCGTAATCATGGATCTCTGAGCCTAAGATAAAGTAATTATTGAAAACAGGATGGAGTAGACAGCGATGATAACGGTGGACAAAAATTCCTATTTGTATACTAATCTGGGCAATTTTAAGTAGTTGATATTGTTTGAAGATGGGGTCTGTATGTTCATATTTGCGGACTTCGGCAACCATTCGTGCTGCTTTCTTTTGGAGTGTTTGTAGTTTGTTGAGTCTTGAGGTGTATGTGGATGCCCAAACCAGATTGCAGTATGTGAGGTATAGGTAAACCAGAGAGTATTAGAGTTGTAATCTAATTGGTTTCGGAAGAATGAAGGAAATACGTGAGAGCATGCCTATGCTCTTTGCCATCTTATTGTAGACATGATCAATATGCACTTTCCAGGATAGGTGCTCATCAATGTGTACCCCCAAGGAATCTTGTTGATGCGACTTGAGTTATGTGATCCTCTTTGAGTCTTTGATTTGTAGCCCCATGTTTGTTGGTGCTACCTTCTTGTGAGATCTGAATATTATAAAATTAGTTGTGTCCAGATTGAGTGTAAGTCGGTTAGAGGAAAACCAGTCAGCTAGTTTGGATAGTTCACTATTTACAATATCTGTCAGAGATTGCCAAGATTTATGTGAGTAGAATATATAAGTGTCGTCTGAAAAGAGTATGAGGAATAAAGTTGGGGGACAGTGGCCAGGTAATTGATATATAGTAAGAAGAGGAGTGGTCTGAGGTTGGAGCCTTGGGGGACACCATAAGCGATCTCGGCTACCTCTGAAAGTGCTCCGTTGCAGCTAACTATTTGGGTACGGTTTTCAAAGTAACTTGTAAACCATTTTAGTGAAATGATCCTTATTCCATAGTATTCTAATTTCCTTAGGAGGATAGTGTGGCTGACCGTGTCGAACGATTTTGCGAGATCAAGAAATATACCCACTGAGTATTCCCCATTGTCAATGGCTTTAGGGATCATGTCGTCCATAGTAATTAGGGCCATGTACGGAGAATGTCCGGATTGAAACCTGAACTGGGATTTGTATACTATGTTAGAGTTCTTTACACAGCTATTAAGACGTTCGTGCATGATTTTTTCATAGAATTTCGAGAAATCGGGCAATATAGAGATTAGTCTATAGTTAGTAAGGTACTAAGGTTATCTTAATCTCCTTTTTTGTAAACGTAGCAATTTTATACCCTAGCAATTTTTAATAATTGGACACAACACCATTAGCGAGCGAACAATTTATAGTTAAGATAATAGGTTGCCTAAAGCAGAGTACACTCTAATTAGTGTCAATTTAATGATGCATTGTCTATTTATAGTACCAGGTTCAAGCCGCAACAGAAAAGTATTCTTTCCACAAACTTCCTTTATTTAAAAAAATATTTAAACTATTCGTTCTAGTCTTCTAGATAAACCAATCTTTGAAAACCAATTTTAAAGAGTCTTGATATTCAACTAAGGTTTCAATTCTAAACGCGTCGACATAATGTCTTTCACTCCTTCAATTAAATCACTACTCATCTTCCTCCTTTATTTTAATAGCATTTCTCAACGAAATTATCAGGAACATTGCGTAAAACCCACTTGCCATAGCTGCCGGTCATAAACAATAGTCTATTACACGACTTCACCGACGTAAGAAGGGGAATACCGTTAAGCTGCTGAAAAAGATCGGTGCGAACAAGAATTTACCACTTTGCGAAGTTAGCATGCCTGTCCTCAAGATGCCCAAGTTGGCTGAACATGCTGTGGTGACGTGACAGCTATTTCGGCATGGGGAGGAAGGGAAACAGACACGGTAGCAGCGAATAGCTGAGCTCATAGCTGAGCTGCCTTCAGGCTTCAAACTGTTTCGACGACTCTGGTCTGCATTAAATCTCAGGTTTTGAAGGCTGTTAAACGTGACACAACGTTATTGTCACTGTAGTTTTGCCTCCGACAGCTATACACCTTGCTCTGGAAATGCACTACATTGGACTGTGGGCAACTCCAAAGGCATAAGTTACGTTTTTGCATGTAATTGAATAGGGCAGATTTCTTAGGTTTTTTATATTATTTTTTTGCGCTGAGGTACTATAGCACTTCACGGAAGTAACTTTGGCCCAGCGGCAAAATGGCTGATTAATTATCGATCCTGTTTTGAAAGAGGCATGATGTTGGCCCAATACCTGTACGTGAAAGGAGCCCTGTAATGGGAGAACAGCCTGTGGCTCTGGATGAACGGACAATTATGGTACTAGTCGGCGCCGAATCCGCGGCTTGGACTTGTCATTCGGTATTCCGCAAGGCTTAGGACTCTACCGCTTGTTTACACTATACGACTAAAATGACTCAAATCGTTTCTGATCTGGGAGCGCGGATTCACCATTACGCAGATAAGTATACAATAATAATAATAATAATAATAATAATAATAATAATAATAATAATAATAATAATAATAATAATAATAATAATAATAATAATAATAATAATAATAATAATAATAATAATAATAATAATAATAATAATAATAATAATAATAATAATAATAATAGTAATAATAATAAAAATAATAATATAGGTGGTCGAATTTAGGCCAACAGACGTGGACCAACTTTTCTTTTTCAGCGTTTGTCCATCTGCATCCAACGCTAGAATTTGGTTTCATTTAAAGGCACTTTTCCCACGCTTTCCCCCGAAGACGAGGCCTGACACTCCAGACACTATCTCTGCTCCTAAATAACAATAATTTTTCCAAATCCTGAGGGATCCTTGATACCTGGGGTTAAAAAAATAATAATACCTCGGGTAAAGAAAAGTAATAATAATTAAGCCAGATGGTCACTCCAGAGATTAATTTTCACATACTTAGTATCTGACTCCTGAGGGATTATATGTATCTCGGGGAGAAATAATAATAATAATTATTATTATTATTATTATTATAGTAATTCTGTTGAATGCTTTGTGGTTATGGGATGCGGTTTTGCTAAGAATGGGTCATCGATTCACATCTTCCGTGTCCATGCAGGACCTTGGGATTCGTCCATTGCCTGTTCAAGGGCCTATAGTATACTGTAGCGCTCACTTTTGATGGCTGTTTAGCTCTGTCCTGACTTGGTGAATAGATGTTATTGTATGATAGGATAATACGTTAGAATTCAAAGTGTTCTCGAATGACAATTAAACACACGTAGGTTTTAACAAATTATTAAAGCATCTATCAAGAGTTGCAAACAATGACGTTATCTATTCGTTAGGATCATCCTAGCCTACTTAGAGCGACACCGATTAAGCTAATATATATATATATATATATATATATATATATATATATATATATATATATATATATATATATATATACATATATATATATATATATTAGTAGTATTCAGTTATTCTTATCTGTCCTCGAAGATGTGATGTTGATCGTCCCGGGACCTTTGTTGTGAACGATTCGCTCCGAAGCACATAATGTTTCTTGTATCGTCTTCACAGAGTTGGTTATAATAATAATAATAATATTTTTCTGTAATTAAGCGCCTGCAAACGCACTGCGCTGTACAGTGAACATACACATAGTAGAAACGGCAGCCACGCAGGGTGCCTTACATACATGTATTAAGTAGAAGCACATGATAACCGTTTTACAGGAGTCGAATATAACTGCTTATGCGGCAGCCGACATACGGCGACAAATCACGGCCTACTATTCATTTAACCCCGACGCCGCCTAGCGAGTGGAAGGCAGAATTAACCTTAAATTAACGGGTGTCTACGGGATTCGATCTTGGTACCTTCAGCTCTTCACGCCAGTGTGTTATCCATTACTCTACGGGCCCCCCATATCGCTGCGTTCGTACGGTAGGATGTGGCTCACATCAACCGAACGATTCAGCTTCTCTTGAATCTACCACGATTAGATTCTACGCCCTTTCCGATCCACGTCCTGTCGATTGGATCTTCGTGTCAACCGCGGCTGACTCCCGACGTTGCTTCGACCCACTTCTCCGATGTTGGATCCTTCGCGATCCCTTCGATCCACCCAGGCGTTGGACTTCCTCAAGTCCCCCTACAATCGACCTTGCGTCGATTCGTACGATTCGCAGTCAGATGCCGAATCTCTTTCTCCGCGACCACCATCTCGATTCATTGGCTGATGCTGAATGCCGAATTATTATCCCGAACAGTCTTACCACTCTGAAAAAATGAAAAACCCAAGTTGGGACATTAAAAAAAACCAAGAAAACCCAAGCTATGTTTTCTGCAGACTTCAATACACGAATTATAAGATAATATATAATAATATAATGCAATTATACCATTTCTGTTATAGAAATGTTGTTCTATCTTTTAGTGCTATCCTTTTATTGCTAAAAACTATTAGTTAATATTCCAAGCAAGTGAAAAATGTTTATATGCATTTATTTATTTTCATCAGAGTCCGTATCACGTGAATTATTGCTTCTATCGCACATTTTATTTTTTTATTTTTAAACAAGAATAAAGATTAAAGACTATGAAACTCAAAGTACTATTTCTTAAGTTTAAAAAAGAGCAACAGTTCACGTCGGGAAAACTTCTGAAAAAGTGCAAACGAAGTTTGGTCTTTAGAGTTAGCCTATATTTTAAATATAGCAATAGACTAGTAGTCTAGTACAGCACATTTAGGCTCTTGATTTATATTCTAAATATAGCAATAGACTAGTATAGCACCTTTAGTCTTTAGAATTATATTTTAAATATGGCAATAGACTAGTATAGCAAACGCTTAACATGCATATTGCGCCATTTCTTTATTTATTGACATCGATCATCCAAACCGTTGCACAAACTGATTAAATTAATGAAAAATAGGGTTTCAATAAACAAGAAAAAACCCAAGCAAAAAACCCAAGGTCTTCATGAAAAAAACCCATTTCCCAAGTTCGGATTAAAAAACCCAAGATCTTGTGAAAAACCCAAGGAGTGGTAACGCTGATCCCGAATGTTCTCAATTCTCGTCTCGTTATTTTGAAAGTTGAAAATCCCGGCCGTCTGATTGGCTGTGATTATCACCCCGGTACTAGGACTAAATGTCCCCGGACAAAATGTCCCGGACATAATGTCCCGGACAAAATGTCCCTGGACAAAATGTCCCCAGACAAAATGTCCCCGGACAAAATGTCCTCGGACAAAATGTCCCCGGACAAAATGTCTCTGGACAAAATGTCTCCGAAAGAAATGTCCCCGGACAAAATGTCCCCGGACAAAATGTCCCCAGACAAAAGTATCAGATACAGCAGCATTTCATGTTAATCTTCCGACGGCCAATGGTTTTGGGTCAGCCGGTGTCACAAAATAGAGCATCAGATACAGTTATATCCCCTTAGCAGAATGCAGTATCCGGCCGGATGAATGTGAACGGGAGGGACTACCCACTCGCGTGCAAAAGCATCCCCATGAGTCGTATGAAATTATCGCTCGTCAAAAAAGTTTCCCCTGCAACATAATTACAAACTGTGCGATTTAACTCAATTTAGAACTATGTCAGTCGTGGTCATGGGCAAAGCCATAACGCTACTTAGTGTTGGCATACGTGGACAAATAATATTAATAGGCCTAATAATGAAAACATGGACAATTTCTAAAGCGCCGTAACGCGACCATGCAGCTACAAGGGCGCTCTACAGACACCATGCACCTATAGCCTAACATAACAACCGGTCCTAGAAGGATTCATTTTGATAATTTATATAGCCCCTCTTCAAGAAACCTACTCAGAGGTGCTCCTAGACCAGCCACGGTTAAAAATAGAGGACTTAAGGAGACGGTAGAAAACAGGTGAATTTCCTCGTGGAAATAGGCGCAAAGAATGTGGGAGCCAATTCCACGTAGAGGGGAGAGCCACTGAGAAGGCACGACGCTGTTAAACTGATGAGCGGGACCGAGGTACCAACAGCTCACCTCCAGTTGCAGAACGCAGAACTCGACGGGACATTAGGCCAGAGAGCGGACAGCAGAGATCAGATAGGTAAGACGGAGCTTCACCAGGGAGAGACCGCCAAACAAGAGAAGCAATCCTATAGGAGATGCGCTGCGAGGCAGGAAACCAATACAGGACATCGTGCATATAAGCTGAAACTGGTGCACATTTTGGGATATGGGCAATGAGCTGAGCGGCAGAGCGAAGAACCCGGTCAAGTCGCCCAATTAGAGCCAATGGATATCCAGTGAGAACAGAGCAGCAATACTGGAGATAAAAGCGTGAACAAGGATTACCGCCGCGTCATAAGAAAGGGACCGTATTACAACACGCAACTGCCGGAGCTGATACTGATAGTAGCAACTCCGGGTGACCAAGTAAACATGCTGAGAAAAAGTAAGCTCTTGGTCAATTGTCACCCCCAGATCCCGGATAGTGAGCGAAAAGGAGACATGAGGAAGGCCTCTGCTAACAAGTGCAGGTCAACCTTTGCCAGCTGTCTGCGACCACCAAGCCAAATAAATTGAGTTTTAGATGGGTTCCGCAGAAACCGATTAGAAGCCATCCATCCAGAAAGGGTGTCAATGGCATGGAACATCAGGCCAACAGAAGCAGCTGCCTCTGTTGGACGGCAATGGATGTATGCTTGTATGTCATCAGCATAGAGGTGATGCAGTAGTCCACAAGACCACAATAAATAACTGATATCAGAAGTGAACAGAATGTAGAGCAATGGGCCAAGCACAGACCCCTGGGAAACACCAAAGCAGAGCAGGAACCCAGGAGGACCTAGAAGAGCAAGTCAAGACACAGTTAGAGCGACCGGTAAGAAAAGAGCAGAGCCAGTCTAATGGTTTGCCAAGACTCCAAATGAGACCGAAAGACGCTGGAGAAGGATGGTGTAGTCAATTGAGTCAAATGCAGAGCTAACGTCAAAAAGGGCCAAAAGAGTAACCTGATCACTAGCTATGGCACCATATAATCAGACAGGAGGCGAACCATTAGGGTCTCGGTTGAATGGTTTTTTCGAACACTTGACTGGAGGGGAGGGAGTAAACCATTTGTATTAAGATAAACAGTTAACTGATTTGTAACTATTTGCCACCTTCAGAAATATCTTCAAAACCACAAGAAATAACGCTGAAAAAGCTACTATTTGGTCGAATTTACTAAGCATAGTAGCAACTTAAAAAACTTGGCGCCTTATTCGTACTATAATAAAATTGGGCGATCGGGATCCACCAATTGACAAGCCAGGCGGTTGGAGAGGATCTATACGCGAACGCGTTCCCCCACAAGATCAGACTGCTTGGATTCACTTCGTCCGGAGGATGCACTCTACCTACCGGGACAGGGAGCGTGAGTACTGGGAAGCTATCATTACTCGCCAGTCGACGGAACCTAAGAAACTATGGTCTACTTTCAACAGCCTCCTCGGTCGACGATCGGCCAGCCGGCAGTCCCAGTCTCCGCCGCCGTTTACTGCAGACGCATTCCCGGAGCGGCATACAACCAAGGTTTCAACCATACGTGACGCTACTTCAGCTTCTTCTCCACCAGAATACTCTGTCACCGATCACCGTCTTACCGTCTTAAATGAGGTCACTGGATTAGAGTTACGTCGGCTCATCCTAAGCTCTGCGCCAAAAACGTGTGAGCTGGACCCTGTTCCTACATTTCTCGTACAAGAGATCATTGATGACTCCCTGCCATTCTTCACTACACTATGCAACCGGTCGATCCAGGAAACTCATCTTCTGTCCTCTCAAAAGCGGTCAATTCTGCTTCCAGCGTTGAAGCGAGAAGGTCTGGATCCAGATGATCCAGCCAGCTACCGACCAATTGCCAATGTTACATTTTTATCTAAAATATTAGAGCGCATAGTCGCTAACCAATTAATTGCGTATTTACATATGCATGAGCTGCTTCCCTCCCAGCACTCCTGGTCCGTCTACTTTCTGATCTCTATGGTGCCTTTGACCGTGGTCAGGTCACTCTCTTGGCTCTTTTCGACGTTAGTGCTGCTTTCGACTCTGTAGATCATCCTATCTTGCTCCAACGCCTCTCTACTTCTTTTGGGTTGGCCGGTGCTCCTTTAGAATGGCTTCGCTCCTTTCTGTCTGAGCGCACAAACAGTGTGGTTGTTGGCGCCTCTAGGTCCCGTTGGGTCCCTGCCCCTTTTGGTGTGCCACAGGGCTCAGTGTTGGGCCCT